>CAUYPK010133182.1:0-26249 GCA_963574355.1 Loris lydekkerianus
TATTTGTTACATTGTGCACAAATCTTTTATATGAAATAAATACCAAACTACATTCTTCTGAAAGATGTTTCTTGTATTTCTTAGGTCACTTTCTTAATAGTATGTACAGTGAAACCATTTTTAAAAAGCAATGACTTAGACAAATCAACCCTAGTTTGTTAAACCATTTCCCTGTTTTTATTTAAAAATCATAGGGTTGTGCTTCTGTATAAAGTTTGTACAACTAGCAATGTAAAATACTGACACATTAAAAAACAAAAATGAAGTAGAAACTCAATCTTTTGATTCAAGGCTCTTATGTTTAAAAAATAATAATAATGCAAGACTCAGAATTTTGGAGTGGTTGACGTGCCTCTCTTCATTTTACTTTTTGACTGGCTGCCTGTATGCCGATGACGTTGTAGCTGCGCTGTTTGTGCTGCTGCTGCCGCCATAGCCATTTGGTGCTGTAAGAATCGCAACTGCTGCAAAGGGAAGGGGGAAAAAATATGTTATGTTAAATGCAGGCAGGTGTGGAAAGGTGCTTTTCCTGAGTGACGAAAACAACAAAACTGAAAGGGAGAAAAGCGCCAAGATAACAAAAAAAGGACTATACCACATTGAGACAATGCACAGTCAAACAGCACCAGTGGCACAGAAGCCTGCTGAGGGCTTTAAAAATGATTCTTGGCAAACTTCAAATTATGTCTGTTACTTTGCCCTGCCAGTCTATATTGCAGTAACTCAGCAACTTCAGTTACCATTTTGTTGTATGATAGTTTATAGCAAAATAAAACCACCCTGAGTATCAAGTTAGTGAACTATATTATGCTGACTTTCCTTCCTAAAATAATGGTACAACATTTCTCTAAATAAACAGGTATGACAGTTACTAAAAGGGACACTTTTCTGTAGTACAATATTAGGAATGTAACAATTGGCACTTACAACTGTCTATTGCAAAATGTATTTCAAACTAGAAAAGTATGTTAATGTGCCACCAGCACTTCATGAGAGATTTTAAATCAGGAAAAGAGTATGGCTTAAATGGACAAAATATACTCAGTGCTCCAAGTTGACTGGCTAAAATGTCAGACTTATAAATAAAACTTGCTAAATTATTTACCAATTACTGTGTAGTCTTAAAAGACAGTAATATAAAACTAAAGCAAGGTATTCTGAGGTACTTTTGGAGCTAAGTATCTTTAAAAATGTAATCAGAGTGAAGTTGCTGGATTACTTGTATCTGTTGCTGCTGCTGTTGAAAGGCAGAGGAGAGCTGGAATCTCTGCTGAGGAAGGCTTTGCTCAGGTCTGTTCTCGGCAGAGCCAAGCTGAGACAACACTACAGAGAGGAGAAGGGGAAAGCAGGCCAGTCAAAAAGTTTGAAAGCTACCAGGGTTAGAAAAGGACAACACAGAAAATGAAATAATAGAAAAGTTAGCAGTATGATTAATCTTAAGTATCAAATTATAGACATTTCAGAATAAATTTAGTATAGTCTCCTGTTAGTTGATGGAACTTTCTGGACAAAGAAAGGGAAGAGACTGCAGGTGTGCCAAAGCACTATCCCTTCCTCTCTTGCATCTCCATGAAATTTGATACTGGTGCTATTTTGTTTAGAAGACTTTCTTTTTCAATGTAAAATGAAAAGTACATTATTTTAGAAATATAACCAACAAAGTAGGAAAAGGGGGATTGGAAATCCAAGCTAACAACAACAAAATTGGTAGACAACTACTTTAAACAAAAATGCTGCAATGAATATCAACAACAAAGGTAGCGAACTAAGACTATGCCTTATTATTTTTAGACCTGAGTAGAAAGACAATTATCAGTTAAAATCCTCATTTTGCCATGAGGATGTTTAAGGGTTAATTAACATGGTTTAAGTACAAAGTAATCAGAGGCAAGTCTGTTGCTAACACTCTCATGATTTTTCAGCCTAGAGCTCTTTCTACTAATTTACACGACAGCTATTTTAGGAGATTTATAACTTGGGTGGTAAAGATATATTATAGCTCTAAATTATGTAACAATTATTTCCAAAATAAAGACTTTGATTATTCCATTCTAAATGACTCCTAAATTCAGATACTGGGAGTTATATAGGAATTCTAAAGCCATTACAGTTAAGCCCATAGTGATAACATGAAAATATTGGCAACACAGTTAACTCATTCAATCCTCAAACTCTTACCATAGCTTTCTTATACACATGGCGTATTGGTTTTAATTAAATATGAAGTTAGAACTAACTTCAATTAATAGAATAATATTCACTAAGGGTAAATCTGGCTCACCATTTACTGCTGAAGTAGTGAATAGTAATTAAGTTTAATCTCACTTTCTTCAAAAGATAAAGTGGCTTACAGAAGTTATGCTACTGACAAGTAAGGTTCAAGTCATTTATACAACTGCAAGCTACCAGAATGAGATAAAGATGATACGATCTAGAAAAATGCAATCACAATAATCCAGGAAAACTGGAAAGTTATTAAGATCACTAAGACAAGTACTGGCAAATACTAAAAGCCTTAGTAGCTTCCTAATAAGTTGTATAACTATGTAAAATTTTGCCAATAAATGGTAAGATGAGAAAAACACAACTGCTGTAAACAGATGTTAAGTTAAATGAAAACATCTTAAGACAGTCATCAGTTAATCAATTTAATTGTTTACACATTAAATACAACTTTATTTTTTCCTGATTACTGCTTGCAAGGGAACTTAAGTGGTGAGATCTCAGATAGATTAAATACTTTCAGTAAATTCAGCAGATGAAGTTATAAAAATACCTACCAGCTGCCTGTGACTGCATAAAACTTCCTACTCCAGTAAGGTTAATAACAGCAGCTTGCTGAGCAGATAAGGCCTGTTCTTGACTGGCTGTACCTTGTTCAGAACCCTAAATAAAAAATAATTACGACTTATACAAAAAAGGAAAAACAATTTTGAGTTGGTAAAAAGAAATTAGAAATATTTTTCTGGATAAAATGAAGTCTTAGAAAAATGTAGAGGAGAGACTTAGGCATTTGAATAAGCAAGAATAAGTTCATGGTATTTTTAAAAAAAAAAAAAAACTTTGGTTTTCTGAATTGAATCTATACTTATTTGTTTCATGCTTTATTAACAATACCTCATTAAAACAATTTTTTAAAGCTTAAAAACATCTTTTGTAACAAAAACATAGTGTTGGAACTTTCAGCCAGCAAAGTAATTTTTTAAAAAGTGAAATAAAGGCATAGAGATAGTAAGAAAAAACAAAACTGTCCTTATTTGCGAATGACACAACCATCTATGTAGAAAATCCTAAGGAATCTACAGAAAACATACTAGTTAAGTTCAGTAGGATTGGTGAATAACACACAAAAGTCAATAGTAATGTACTACTAACAGACGTGACAACAAATTAAAAACAATACCATTCACAGTTGCTCAAAAAAAGAAAAAATTCAGGTATAAACTGAATTTATAGCCCTAAGTCCCAGATTTTCTCCTGTGCTTTCTTCTGACAGTTTTATAATTTCCTATTTTTAATCTTGATCCATTATCAGTTATTTTTTGTATAAGAAAGTGTGGGAGGGTAATCAGTGGGATCTCACCTACTGTGTATATTGCAAGTGTACATATCAAATATATTAACAGTTGAGTATACATGTCTAAGCACAATTAAGTGAGGTGAATGATATGTTAACCAGTTGGATGTGAATATTCTAGATTGTATATAGGGTCTATACATTTTACCCCATAAATGCAGCAATGTACACAGTTATGATCTAATTAAAAAAAAGAAATATCTAAAAAAAAAGTGTGACAGACAACATAACAAAACATATATACCTATATACTCGAGTATAAGCCGAGTTTTTTGTGCTGAGTTCGGGTTTTTCGGCACAAATTTTGTGCCGAAAAAACTTGGCTTATACTCAAGTATATACGGAATATGTAATTTTGTATGCCAAAAAACTATAAAACATTGATTTTTGGCTTAAACAGAGACATAAGTTTTTCTGGAATGGAAGACCTACCTACATAATAAAGACAATGACAATTCTATGCCAAACTGATCAAAAGGTTTAACTCCATTCCTTTAAAAATCCAGCAATGTGTTTTGTAGATATAGATGTTTCTAAATTTATATGGAAAAGTAAAGGATTTAGACTAGCTACAATAATTTTGAAAAAGGATGAAGTGGGAAGAAAACATTGTGCCCAATTTCAAGACGTGATCACAACAGCGTGGTACTGGCCAAGGAAGAGACACAAAGATCATCGATGGACAATAACAGAGAACCCAGAACAGTCCCACACAAATAGAGCCAGCTGACCTTTGACAAAGGTAATTCAAATGAGGAAGAATCGCTTTTTCAACAAATGGTGTTGGAACAATTGGACAGTCAGGGGAGGAAAAAAAAAGGACCTGGAGCTAAGTCACACACTTTCGCATACAAAAAATAACTGATAATGGATCAAGATTTAAAATAGGAAATTATAAAACTGTCAGAAGAGCGCACAGGAGAAAGTAAGACAAGATAAAGAGTTTCTTGAACATAACACTTAAAAGCACATTCCATAATGAAAAGAAAATATTAACTTGGACGTCATCAAAATTAAAAACTGTTCTGCAAAAGACACCCTTTGATATAACACCTAAAATAATGTCTGAAGTAACATTTCAGTATATAAAACATTTCAGAAGTTATATTTATCTCGAGGGGAACTCCATGGGTACAGAAGGAAAACTACACAGAAGAGCAGCACAGAGCTGACAGTAGGGGACACTCTTAAACTTGAAACCCAGTTCAGGAAATGAACAACAGAAAACAGCAGAGCACATCAGCTCCCCAACTGCTGTCATAAAACAACCCCAGAATGTAAAAAACCCAGCTGATACAAATTTCCTCCCTAAAAACACCCATAAACATAAAGATTCTAAGGCAATGCCACCAACATAATCAATGCTGGAATAATGAAAAACACCTGATATAAGAAATACAAATACTAAGAAATAAAGACTCAAGCTAAAAGCAAAAGGATGAAAAAAGATATAAGCTAACACTACTCAGAAGAAGTATTAATATTACTAGAGATGAAGGTCATTTGTTAATAAGGGGTCAATTAAGTAAGAAAATAATCCTAACTGTATATGTACCTACTATTAGCAAAAAATTAATAGAACTAAAAGGATATTTAGAAATTTCCAGTTTTTGTTAAAGACTTCAACACTTCAAGTAGAAAGAAAAACATATAGAAAGAAAATCAGTATGAATGCAGAAGAACTAAACAGTATCAGCCAATAACGAGATCCAACACAGAACACTCCTAACAACAGTAAAATACACATTTTCCCAATCATACATATATGGAATATTATCAATAATATCATCCAGACAACATTCTGCAGCAAAAAAAAAACCAAAAAAAAAAACACACAAAAAAACCACACTTAAAATATATTATCAGACCATAGTAGATTGAAACTAGATATCAACTGTATCTAGGAGATTCCCAAATACTTAGAAATCAAACAACACATCTAAATAACCCAGTAAGAGAATTTGTGGAACATTAGAAATTTCTATGGAATAAAATGAAAGCACAACATAATAAAATTTGTGAAAAGCAGGTTAAATAGGGTTGAGAAGGAAATGTGTAAAAATCTTCCAGAAATAAAGAAGACATGAATCTACACATTAAAAAGACCCACAGGAAAGACATGGACAGATCAATTCTGACACATATCTAAGTGAAAATATAGATCTAACAGACAAAGACAAACATTAGGGGCCTCTAGACAAAATGATTAAATAAATAAACTTAGAAGAGCAATATAATAAGACTGGCATCTGATTTTTCAAAAACAAAGCCAATACTAGAAAACATTTTCAATAAATTTAAAGAAAGAAACCCACCTATTAGAACACTTAGAAGAAAACACAGTAAAAAGAATCATGACATTGGATTTGGCAAGGATCTTCAATAAGATACCAAAAGCATGAACAATAAAAGTAAAAGCAGATAAAATGAACTACATCAAAATGTGCAAAGGACACAATCAACAGCTAAAAGTCAACCCATGAATGGAAGAAAATCTTTGCACATCATATCCCTGGATAGAAAGAGTACATAAAGAACTACAATTCAACAACAACAAAAAAACCTGATTAAAAATGAACAAAGGGCCTGAATAGACTTTTCTTTAAAGAAGATATGCAAAAGGTCAGGAAACATATGAAAAGATGCTCCACATCACTAATCATTAAGGAAAAGCACAGTTATCACCTGATACCCATTAGGATGGCTACTGGTAAAAAAAAAAAAAAAGCCCCATATAACAAGCATGGAAGGATATATGGGTAAGTTAGACAGGACCTTTGTGCACTGTTGGTGGGAAAGATACAAATGGTATAGCCACTATGGAAAACAGCATAAAAAATTAAAAATGGAATGAATGCATGACTCAGCAATCCAATTTCTGGGTATATATCCAAAAGAATTGAAAGCAGGGTCTCAAAGAGATGACTGTATACCTATGGTCATAGCCGTAGTATTCGCAATAGCCGAAACATGGAAGCCACGCAAGTATCCATCAATGGACGATGGATAAACAAATTGTGGTCTATACAAGTATTATTCAGCATTAAAAAGGAAAGAGATGCTGACACATGCTACAATACTACATGGACAAACCTTGTCTCACTTTATGCTAATAAACAAAAAGGACAAATATGCCAGACACAAAGACTCACTTCTATTAGATATTTTAAGAAGATGAACTCACAGAAACATAAAGTAGAAAGGTGACTACCAGGAGGTAAGAGAGGGAAATGGACAACTGTTATATGTTGGATATAGAGTGTCAGTTTTATAAGATGAAAAAGTTCTAGAAATCTGTTGCACAATGTTTATACACTTAACACCACTGAATACTTAAAAATGGTTAAGATGGTACATTTTATGTGCATTTTACTACAGCTGAAAAAATTTTTTAAATTAAAAGAAAGCAAACCAAGGATTTTATATTCAAACAATCTTTATTGCGTTAAGAATAAAAAACTAGTTTTGAATCTGCCTTTTTAAAACAATCTACCAGAAAATGAGCTTTATCCAACTACGGCTCAACTGGGAAAACCTGGGCAAAAGCTTCATATAATTTATTTCATAAAATTTAACTGTGAGCTACAGAAACTCTAGGGGTAAGACCCAGGAATCAGTACTTTTTAGTTTCCCAGATGATTTCAAAACATAACCAAGGTTTAGAAAACACTTTACTTCTTCTACTTTAATTTACTTCAGCTCTTATTCACTTTCTTTTGTTGGGCAGTAAACATGTATTTGTTTTTGTCTGTGTTCCCACTGCCCTATACTTCATGATATTCCCATTACATCAAAATCCTTTAAACAGAAAGATGATAACTGGGTAGAAAATATGTATATACGCCTTAGGGGCAGAAAGACCTAGGTTTGAATCCCTGGCTCTGCCACTCTCTGTGGGGCTATGAACAAGCGTCATTCTTCTTTTTTTTTTTTTAGGGACAGTTTCTCTGCATTGCCCTCGGTAGAGTGCCATGGTGTCACAGCTCACAGCAACCTCAAACTCTCGGGCTTAGGTGATTCTCTTGCCTCAACCTCCCAAGTGGCTGGGACTACACAGGTGCCCGCCACAATGCCGGCTACTTTTTTGTTATAGTTGTCATCATTGTTTTTAGCAGGCCCAGGCTGGGTTCGAACCCGCCAGCTCCAGTGTACGTGGCTGGCACCTTAACCACTGAGCTACAGGCACCGAGCTGAATTCCTATTATGCAAGATGCAGATGACATTATCTACTCTATATGGCTGTTTCATTACAAATAGGAAATGCCTGTTGAAATAAATAAAAGCCTTGATTGGAATACACAAACACAGGTTATAATTTCTATGGTAAAAACCCATTCAAGCCCAGAAAACACATACCTGCTCCCCGGGTGGTTGAGGACTAGAAGTTGTGGGCTGCTGAGGTGGTTGTGGCGTGAACTGAGACAGCTGCTGTTGCTGTTGCTGCTGCTGCAGGGTGTTAAAAATGAGTGAACCACCTGGAAGCTATTAAGAATTTAAACAAGCATTAACCAAATTCACATTTTTATATAAAATATTTAAATTTCTTTATTCCATATAAAGGTACCTCACAGTGACTAGGTGCTATGCTAATCACTGAGGAAATAGAGATGAACAGAAACCAAAACCTATTGACTGCCCTTAAAAAAAGATCTATTTAGAAACAATTTTAAATGTTATTACTTTGAACTCCCAAATGTTAATACCTCAAACATAAATCTTTCTGCTTCAATAATTTAATAGCTATCCAAATTTACATACCATTTTTCATTTCACTCTTCTTATGTATCAATACAAAAGAGCATTAAATACATTAGAAAGTAAAAGCAAGAATCTTGAGAATCAGAAATGTATATTAAGAAAACCTATTCTCCAAAATTTATTCTAGCTTTGCTAAAAATTCAGAAATGTATAAATTTCTATATAACATAGTGAAGAATTCTGAAGCTAAAAAAAGCATAGCATATTAGATATCTATATTTGGTTTGGAGATCATAATCTGTTGTCACTCTGAAATCTAAACTGATTCAAATTAAAGAAAAAAAAATTTAAGAAGCATCCAGAAACTTTATGTTAATAATTAAAACAATGTTTTCCAAATGCACCAGAAAATAGCTTTTTCATTTTAAGCTGTAGGGATTCAAGTTATATGTACTCTGAGGCCTTACCAGCTGTAGAATTTTAGGTCTGTATAGGCATCTTTCGGTCAAAATATCTACATCCAGCACAGCTCACTGTTAGATAAATCTGGACATAGCACAGATCGGTAATCCTTTCCTCAATTAGCAGATGGTGAATATAGAAAAATATAATAAATTCATAAGGTAGCTTTGTCCTTATTCCTTATTATCAGTGCTAAGACTGATCCTTGAGAGAAATTCCAGTGACAATATGCAAGAAAGTGGGTTAAATAAACCAATGTGATCTGTGGTCTTGTCCATCTTACAAGAATATTGTCCTGCAAGTACAGTCTGCAGATACTAACACTATTTGCATCTTGTATAAGAAATAAGTTTTAAGTTTTAGCTCTAACAAATTTCCCAATTGTTAATCCTGAACACCAGTTTGGTTCATCTGTTATTTCTCAGTAATCCAAAGCTCTATCACTTATATCTTCAGAACTTTACGTTTATGTCTATCTTTAAGTTCTTTATATAATTCCGCTCATCTTCCAAACTTTTAGCTTAATACCTTACTCCTTCTTTAAATTAAAGGACCTAGCATAAGACCTAAAGTATTATGAATTTATGTGTTATAAAATTTCTATATTCAGGCGGCACCTGTGGCTCAAAAGAGTAGGGCGCCGGCCCCATATGCCGGAGGTGGAGGGTTCAAACCCAGCCCCAGCCAAAAACTGCAAAAAAAAAAAAAAAAAAGAAGCCACATCATTAGTTATGTACTTTAATCTAACAAGCATTTACTGAATGACTATCTATTAGGTGCCTAACCCTATGTTAAGAAATCATATCCTCCTCAGGAAAAGATTTAAAAATCTCCATTCAAGCACAAAATCTATTGTAAGCAACAGTATTACGTACATACATACATACATATTTATATATATATACTATATATATAAAATACCTGTTGGGAGAACAATTATTTCATAAGTATATCCACTATTATTATTGCAGACAAGTATCCCTGGAAGATGTCAGTTCTCCTTACTGGAAAAGCTAGCTAACTAGGCAAGGCTGCTGGAGCCAATGAAAAGTATGCTATATAGAATGAATGCTTCCTGAAGCCTCCTTATCCACCTGACCAAACATAGCAACAGCAATCACACCCTTAAAAAAATCACTAAACAGAACTCAAAATTTAAAATGCTACTTACGTACAGATAAACATTTTTTAAAAATTAAAATATAAAAACATCAATCAAAAGCAGTTTTTCAGGTTTACCTGGAGGAGATTTAAGGGCCTGAGACTTGAAGTATTTTTTAAGCCAAATGGAGCACCTGTTAAATGAAACTTACGGTTATAATAGAATTAAAACTTTATAACACATAAAAATAATTTATACTTAGTATATTTAAGCACACTTTATGTATTCTGCACAGATGTGCTTATTGTCCATACTTTTAAAATATCTTTAAAAAAATCATCTTCTTCAATATTTATCAATACTGAGATTATACTCAAAGATGTGGTGTACCAGATGTACACACCAGATATATATTCTATTTCAGAAACTGAGACTTCTTTTCCCTATTCTGAACAAAAAGTGAGCTAGAATTACTACACCATTTCTTGATGGCTGAACAAAGAGTAAGCTAGAATACTACAACACCATGAATAGAACAAAACTATCACTGTTGTACAAACACGTCAGGTGCATCTAAATTTCTCAGCACTGCAGAATATACCATAATAATACCTCTAAGAAGTGGTGTGCTCTATGCTGTTTTTTAAACTACAAATGCTAATATTCAGAATGCTAAAGAATATTGAATTTTATGTTGTAATGATCAATTGCTCTGGTAATTCTGACCTTATTCCTAAAAATCTGTGATGTAACATATAATATATCTCAAAGCTGGGAAGAAGAACTTTTTACAATAAATGCTCTAAATGTAAGCTTTGTGGACCACATGGGAGAGGGAACCATATGTTGCCTTGAGGCTGCAGGTTGCCCACCATGCTGGTGACCCTGGTCTCAAAGTATGTGTATATTTTGCACATTAAAAAAATGTGTACCTAGTACTCTCTATCAGATAATTTTATTTAAAACAAAAAGATGTGAGGCAAGAAATTCACCTGATAACTACTGCTTGTTGTTTTAAAAAACTGAAAAGTAGGTTCGGTGCTCAAAGATCAGTGAGTAGGGTGCCAGCCACACACACCAAGGCTGGTAAGTTCAAGCCCAGCCAGGGCCTGCTAAACAACAATGAATAAATAAATAATACAAAAAATAGCTGGGCGTTGTGTCGGGCTCCTGTAGTCCCAGCTACTAGGGAGGCTGAGGCAAGAGAATCGCTTAAGCCTAAGAGTTTGAGGTTACTGTGAGTTATGACACCACGGCACTCTACCTAGCGTGAAAGCCTGAGGCTCTGTCTCAAGAAAAAAAAAAACAAACTGAAAAGTATAATCAGAAATATGATGAAACTGATTTTCCTTTTCTTCTTTTTAAGGTAGATGACATGACATCTGTATAATGCTTTCTAGACTTCCAAAGGCTTCATTTATTTCTTTAAGCACCAAAAAAAGTTAAGATTTTTTACTTCCATTTCAGAATGAATGAAACTGAAGAGAGAAGAATGAAGTAAATTAACTTCTCTAAGGCTCCACAGTTAACAGCTGAAGCCACAAGTCACTCGTTCAAGTGGTAGAGGTACATAAATATAAATACCTACGTTCAAGATTTGATTCTGTTTCCAAGGCTTTGGTCACCAGAGTGCATTTAACCTATTTTATTAAAATAATAGCTTATTTTAAAATAAAATAGCTTATTAAAATAAGAACACCAGCTAAAATCAGGAAATCATAGCAACATGTTAACATATTTAATTATATTCTTTGGGTTCCCTTTCTTATAATTCATAGAAAGATTTTGTTTGTTTGAAGCAGGGTCTTAAATGCATGCTGTGATCATAGCTCACTGAATCCTCAAACTCTTGGGCTAACATGATCCTCCTACATCAGCCTCTCAGGTAGCTAAGACTACGAAAGTACACACCACTATGCCCAGTTCGTTTTTATTTTTTTACATTTTGTAGAGATAGAGCCTTACTATGTTGCCCAGGCTGGTCTTGAATTGCTGGACTAAAGCAATCCTCGTTATCTCAGCCCTCCAAAGTCATGGGATTATAGGAGTGAACCACTGTGCCAGCCCACCGAAAGCTTTTGACAAATTTGTCTGATTATGTTGTTTTTCCTGTTAAAGTTTTCCTCAGTAGTGAGAAATTGAATTGTTCCAAGATATTACCATATATTCTTGGAAAGAGCATGAAAAAACTCCACAAGTTGTTGTAACTGTTTACTTATGGAATAATAACTGTTACTGAAAATGAAGACAACAAATAGTTTTGAATGCAGGTGCAGTTTAAACACATTATCTGCATTTATTCATTTAATCCTCATAACTGTGATGCAAATTATTATTGCTATGTCCATTTTATTTATAAGAAAATGATACACAAAGGGAACTTTCCCAAGATTATACACAAATAGAGAACTTTGAAGGCTTTTGAAATCAAATACCTGAGATATAATACTTCATGAAATAATGACATTAATTAAATGCCTGTGGTAATATCCTTAAAACAATATTTTTATATTAGCATCTACTTTAGTCTTTTAGAGATTATTATTTCCAACATTCTGACCTGCTTGTGAAGCTGCCTGCATCGCACTGGGCAATGCATTTGGTAGGAGACCTCCTGAGGGCAGAAGTCCACTCAGGTTTATTCCTGCAGGAGTTATGGCACCAGTGTTACAGCCTAGCATGGGGTTTGAACCACTCATCAAAGCCTGGGTCCCACTGTAGAAGAATAAAATAAAGTATTAAAATTCCATCACAAAAGGAAAAATCAACCACATAAGTCCTCAGATTAAAAAACAAGCAAACTACTAAACAAACAGTTATTTCTGTCTTAAATATCAATTTCTGGGCTTGATTTCATTTTATTGCCCAAAAGTAACAGCAATGTTGGCTAAAATGAAGTACCATATATTTAAAATGTAATTTGAAAAAGTAAAGCGTTAACCAAGGAACTAAAAGATGATAACACAGCGTATAAACAGCAAAGTCCAAGCTTCTATGAAGTTATCATCTCAGTGTACCTCGTAGATGTGTCCTCTAAAATTAAAACATACATGTGAAGCAGCTTCTGTCCAGATCTTAACTATTCTCTTTCAGTTAAAGTAACATGCAATTTGTTTTTAATTTTAAATAAAAATTTATTTAGACTGGTGAAATTGTCTTTAAACAAACCAAAAAAGCCCCACCGGGACATCCACACAAACTTACCAAACAGAGCCCACTACATTGATGAAGTTAAGTCCAGTAGAATTTGCCATGACCTGGGTGGCCGTAGTTCCTGTAGTTATAGATGTCACCATGGTGGAAAGAGGAATGGTCATTACAGGCATTGCCTGGCTCAGAGACCTTTGCTGCTGAGCAAACTGAGTTAACAAAGTGGGCTGAGGGGTGAAGCCTGAATCTTGGGGAGTAGGGGTGGCAGAAGGGGTACTAGGAGTTGAGCTCTGAGCATCAGGAGGGTGTGGGGTCGATGAAGGGGTTGGTGTAGGAGTAGATGGCTTAGGAGTTCCAGATCCTGCTCATTGAGAAAAATAAAAATTGCTAGTTTGTTATAAATGGCCAGTCCTTTTTAAAATAAGGTTAATGGAATCTTACTTAGCACTGACAATTTGTTCCAGTTTTTTTTTTTTTTTATAAGCAGTTAACTGCAAGTGTTAATTTCTACACATGATACATGAGTGTTGCTACACTCAATTACAATTAAGGATGCAGTATATCACGTAAAACTCCCATTAGAGATGCTATTACCATAACAGTAAAAATATACATTTGTATTCTACCACAATACCCATTTGAAAGTTGGTTTCCTACAAGCTGCCTTTGGCCTAAGAAGTTCAAAAGGAATTCAAATTAATTTATTATTTGCAATCTTACTAATTCAAGACTTCATTTTAAAATATTGCTTATTTAGTGTAACAGTCTGAGATAAACTATGAACATATTTAATAAATTACATGTGGTTAACAATCATATTTGGCACCTAAATATACATGTTTGATTCCTAACACATCAAGTTTTTCCTGACACACAATTTACAAAAAACAGTAATAAAGCAAGTATTCGATAGATAATACTGCATCTTTAACAGTAACTGTGTACTTCTGTTTAAATGTAGAATGTATAGAAAATCTGTTGTGAATGAAGTATGCACAGTTTATCAATTAAAAAAAAAAGAAAGAAAAAAACGAAAACAAGAAACAAAAACCAAAAAAGTAAAACCAAAAGCTCTTGAGGTGTTTTCTTTTTTAGCTTTCATGTCCTGCAGAAAGAAAGGAAAGAAATGTGAATGTCCAGAAGCTGTCACTCAATCCCTTACTTAAAGTAACAACTGTGTGCAGTAGATTACCATAATCCATACCCACAACATAAGAAGTGTGAATAAGACTTTCAGAAAATTTATATATTTTTCTTTGTGCAAAACAAGAAGGCAGAAAAATTACACCTTTTGAGCTATCAAGATGAAGATGTTTACATCTAACGCGAAGACCACCCTATCACTGTGCAGTGTACTAAAACTTTCAGCATACATTAATTATCTACAAAAAAATCTAAAAAACTGAAATGCTTTTTCCCCCAACTTGGTACTTAAAATATTCAGATATTTACTGAAGAAATTCTCCCAAACTAATACTAGTATTCTTGTATAACTCTACTTGATGTTTCAAAAAAAAAAAAAAAGGTACTCAATAGTAAAAATTACATTTTACTATCTTCTAAATAATTCTTTATTATCGCATTTAGTAACTGACAGTAATTCATAAAAGAGTGTAGGGGTGTTTTTGAAACATGGGTTTTCAGTTTATTCTATCACCACCGTGGAACTAACTAGTTGGCTTCTTACATATAACAAAGAAAGGACCTTCTGCAACAAATCTTAAGACATTTTTTTTTCGTATCTGCTGCATAGTTTACATAGAATTTAAAATGAACTTAGGGTATACTGGGATAAAAAATATTTTGAAGTCTTATTGCCACATGTAACTACCAGATTAAGATTATTGTTTTAAGGAGATGTGTAGGTTGCAAGTTTATAAGAAAGGTATACACAGAGTGCATACATAGATACAGAAAAACAAGTACAATTACAATAAAGACATAATACATACAATCAACAAGAGCTCTGCCTGAAGCTTCTCGCAACTTACACATTTTGGGTACACAGTACATTCAGATTTCACTATTTCACAGGTTGAAAAAGCTGCCTTAAGAAACATCAATGCAAAAGCTTATGAAGACTTAAGGAAGAATTTAAGTTTTGACTCACTTTGTGATGAACTGGCAGGTGACAGGGCAGCTGGAGAAAGCATGCTACCTTGACTGAGATCCACAGATGACTTCCTAGAAAGACTTGGTGGCTTGGAAGAAGGAGGAGGAGTTGGAGATTTAAGAAAGCTGCTTGCCTGTTGTGGTGTAAAATAGTTACCTAGAAATAGAATGTAAGTTATTTCCCAGGTTATTATTCAAAATTCTGTTAAAGAAATAAAAATAGGGACAAAGTTTTAAAAAGAAATTATCATTGTCTAGTATCTCTTACTCTAGATTATAGAAAACTAAGGAATGTAATACCTGAGGAACTATTTCCTGAGCTTGAGGGAAGTTTGATGGGTGGGGGACGATGCTTTACTCCTTTCCCCAATACTGAAGACTGAACTGACACAGTCTCAGGCTGCTAAAAGACAGTGACATTAAGCATACTTGTTAAAATTAATATCACTTTAATTCCCAGATGAAAACTAACCATTTATAATTGCAAAACAGTTACAGTTATAGATTTAATATTACAGGAGCATAATTTTATAAGACCCATGAAATGTATAGGAAATATAAAGCGTAAGAAGATTTCTAAGGAACAGGGTGGGAAGAAGAAGTTTGAGAGAGAAGGGCAGAGTAAGATGAAGGCAAAGTTCCCACCCTTCTACGTCTATCTTTTCCAGGAAAATAATTATTAAACTGTCAAAACCAGATGACTAGAACATGGGTGTTCATTATACTTTTCTAACTTAGCTACATTAAAAAATTTCTATTATAGTTAAATCATTATAAAATGTGGAAGTAAACAATACCCCCACCACTCAAAAAAATAATCTTTAAGGGTGGCACCTGTGGCTCAGTGGGTAGGGTGCCGGCCCCATATACCCAGGGTGGCGGGTTCAAAGCCGGCCCTGGCCAAACTGCAATAAAAAAATAGCTAGGCGTTGTGCTGAGCGCCTGTAGTTCCAGCTACTCAGGAGGCTACGGCAAGAGAATCACCTAAGCCTGGAAGCTGGAGGTTGCTGTAAGCTGAGATGCCACAGCACTCTACCAACGGTGATAAAATGAGACTCCGTCTCTTCAAAAAAATAATAATCTTTAACGTTTCTCAGACTCCTTGAAAAACAGGCACAAAAAAGTAACAGTATTAAACACACTTCTGTTTCTTTCCCTGGAGAACGTTGACTCAGAGTGGCTGAGCCACTGGAGCTGTGTGACATCTTGACTGGACATTTGGCTTCGTTCTGGACCAATTCCTGGTACTGATTAACGACCCTGTAATATTAAGGGAAAATAGTTAAGGATTAGCTAACTCTGTTTTAAACACAAAATTATATAAGAAATAATGTCTTAATGGGAAATAAAAGTTCTATGAAAATTAACACAAAAATTTAAATCAGGCAGTTTCTTCGTATTAAAAGCACATTCTTCTAACCTTTTCAATGACAAGCTAATGTCTAAAACATTTTGCTAGATAAGTCAGAAGACATACTTTGAATTTTTTATTTCTAATACAGAAATTTCATCAGTTTTTTAACCAATAAGCAGCCAGAAAAAATACTGCCTTGTTCTTAAGATTCTGATTAAATTACTACATATCATCTTCCTTAGCTACAGCAGATGTCTATTTTCTTATATGAAACAAAACTGTATTTTAAGTATTATTCTTTTGTTTTCTTATTCTATGAAAAAATATCCAATGTATTAAGAACACTGAAAAAATGCAGTTAAGTGCCCTCCCAAAATCTCATCCTATGAAAACAACCATTCTTAACAGTTTGGCTTACCACAGAATCAACAGAATTTTAAAGTTGGAAGAGATTTTACTGCCTAATAATCTAATTTTTCAGTTGAGGCTCATAAATAATAAATGTCGTATGTTCAACCACTTAAAGGCATAACTAAAATCAAAGTTTTTGACTCCTAATAGAATACTTTCTATCTGATAAAGGTGAAGTTTTCCCTATACTTTCTGACCAAAAATAAAGATGCAAATATTTTTACCTCTCAGCATCAGTCTTTGATCCAATAATAAACCTAAAATGTTTTAAGATACAAAAAAAGAGAAAAGTATTAGATAGAGTTGTTGTACAAAACCCTGAAATTATTTTTAAGTCTTCCATATTTTAGTAACAGTAATTTTAGAAATTGATATTCTACCAAGATATTTTTTTAAAAATTAACAATACATTTAAACTTATGAAGCAATTTTACATGCATTATGAAATAAGTATATGAGTAAGTTAACTATTTTAAGGGAAATTTATTTAGGCCAAAATTTTTTTTATCAGAATATAATGTGGGTTGAAAGTTAACAAGGGGTGTACAACCTTACAAGTGTTGGCCCTGCAGCAAAATCACTCAACTACCATGGACAAGGCCCTTGGCCTTCCTCTCACTTTAACCTTTGATTTCTGAAGTTATTTATGTCCACATAACAGGACCTTAGAATATATTTCAGATAAGGAAGATAGTTTATTTCTAATTCAAATAAAATATCTCTACCAAGTTCTTTTAAAGAGTTTGACATTTACATGATTTCTTAACAGATTAAAACAGTGAGATAATTTTTTAATTACCAATTTGAATGATCATCTGTGGAGGAGCTGAAATATAAAATGTTAAAAAAAAATCTTAGTTAATGCAACTCAAACTTTAACTTCACAGTTTTTAAATACACTATTTTATGCATAGGCAAGATAATAAATCATGTAGCATTTTTCTAGTGACTTGGACAGAAAAGCAGACATTTTAATTTACTACCTGTCAACCAAGTTAGTCAGTTCACCTTTTGGACCAATTATTATTATTGTTATTATTATTTTTTAATGAGAGAAGCTGTATTACCCTTGTGTTCTAGGATGCTTAGTAAATTTGAAATGAAGTATCTTTAAGTGAAAGATTTTTAAAAAGTATAGGTGATTAAAACACCTGATCTTTGTATTCTACATACAGCAATAAAAACTGGTAATGTAGAAAAACTAAGGATTCCATAACTGTTACTATTTCCTCTCATTGACTTTTATCTAGGTATTGGTGAGGTTACTTACTCTTTAAATCCACCTTTCTACTGTAGTTCCAATTAGTGTTTTGTGTAAGTAAAGGCTTTACAATTTAATGTAAACCTGCTCCTTGCCCTTTTCTGTTAAGCTCCTTTGTCCTTTTCAAAACAGCATCAACTTGATCAGAAAACAAACACTAACAACAAAAACCAAGTACTGGCATCCTGTACTAAATAAAGTTCATATGATTTGGAAGATCAACTGTAAGGTCCCAAATAACTGTATTATGCACTGAGTCTGTCTCCTTACATGCAGTGCTGAAATACCAGGGATCTTTTAATATTTATAGCAAATATGCTAAGAGGGCTCTGTACTGTGATGGATAGATAGCAAACATGCTTCCCTTTTAACATAACTGCTCCAATACTTCATGCTCACAGAGTTAAAGTCATAAGTGCCATAAATATACCAAGAAGAATATCACACGCATATCCTTCAAAGCAAGAATAAAAATAATTATACCACAGGTTTTTCTCAAAAAAAAAAAAAAAAAAAAAAAAGAAATTATATTTTAAATTCCTTTTGGACAACCTGGTATGTTTTAAGCTTATACAGGTTCACTACCAAATCTAACTGGTATACTTAACAAATGAATTTTCAAAGGGAAATTTTTATTCATTAATGGTTATCAGTAGTTGCTAGATAAATTATGACTACCTGATTTTGTCATTAATATTTAACAGAACTCACTGTGATGGGGACATCTGGCTATCACTTTCTTCATCTGCCTTACATGGCTGTATTTTACCATAGTAAAGTGGATCACCAAGTGACTGCAAGATGGTCAGCTTTGTTTTTTGATATTGATTACCAGCTTCACTTTCAAATACATAATCATCCTTTACATCCTGAAAAAGACATACCATCCCAAATAAATACCTTCTCAAGTATTAAAAATAATTATACCACAGGTTTTTTTCAAAAAAAAAAAAAAAAAGAAATTATATTTTAAATTACTCTTGGACAACCTGGTACTCAAGTTCACTACCAAATTGAATCGGTATACTTAACAAATGAATTCCCAAAGAGAAATTTTTATTCATTTTATTCATCAGAATTAGTAAAAACTAGGAATAAATGACACACTAACTTATAACCAACAATATGAAGACATGTGGACCTTAGGCTATAAAAATGTTTAAAGACTAAGAGAACAAAGACTGGGATAATTTTTAAAATTACACACTAAACATTCATCTAATATAAAGCATTACCATACACTATGAAGTATAAATATGTATGTTGAGAATATATCATTAAATATATAAATATATTTAATGGAAAACCTAATAGTAATATTCTTTGAACATCGTTGACACTCCGTAAGTACTGCCTCATACTAGGAACTCTGTAAGTACTGCCTCATACTCTCCACCATATTAGAATTGAGGGAACTGAGCAGCCAGGTTAAGTGACTCGTCCAGGGTCAGACTGGAAGCTAGCAGTCCATCCCCCTACGGGCACCCCTGACCCTAATGAGGCCCCACCTCTCCATGCTCAGCAAGATTATTATTATTTTTAAAAGTTCAAATGGAGTTTTAGTTTTTAGTTAAGCAAACTTGACAAATACAGTAGAATTTCATACTGGACATATGAAATAACAATATTAGATAATACTGAAAAGGATTAAATTTCCAAAAGCAGATGCGTTTCTATTTGTCTGCTTTTACAATCATACATACTCTCATCATTTTACTCCTAGGACTCATCTTACTTAACATGCTATGACTATTTCTCCCTTTAAGAAGTTATTATTACAGTTAGGGGAACTATACAAAACATCTCTGTTAGGAGACATCCTTAGAAGAATTTAATAATTTGGAGCAGAAAACAAACTACCAATATGCAAACCAAAATAAAAATTAAATCTAATAAAGCATTAACAGAAACCATAATTTTGTATTAAAACAAGGAAGTTGTTGTTTTTTGTAATTCATGAAACCCCATACAATCCTTTTTTAAAAAAAGGCCCTAAACTACAGTAATTGCACTTTATGTTCAACAATAAATTCAGATCCCAGATTAGACACAGCATCATTGGAAACACAAGCAATGATCTTACATGGGCTGGCCACACTGTTGGTTGTGAGTCATCAGATTTGATAGACTTTTCTACTTTAGCATATTTCTCCACCTAAACAATCAAAGCAAATCAAGAGACACCAAATAAAATGGAATCAGTATTCTAACCAAAGAAAAGAACCTATGTAACTCAATAGTATGATATATTTACTAGCACAAGAATTCTTGAATCACTAATATCACCAACTACTTAAGCTTATGTGTAAAACTCTTCTGGTAAGTTTAGTTGTAACAACTTTAAAATAGTAGCTAGTAGAAAGGGTGAGTAGGAGGAGGGGAGAGATATAGAGAAGCAGGTTATAGGGTATAAACACACCGTAAAACAAAAGGAAAAAATTCAAAGTTTGTTAACAGTAGGATTGCTATACTTAACAAAAATGTAATGTATACACACCCTGAACACTCTTGGCTTGATCACTGCTACATATTATGTACATGTAACAAAATTTCATAGGTACCCCATGAATGTGCACAAACAAAAAAAAAAAAAAGGTATTATCCTCTTCCCAACCCCATTTATTTATTTAGGTTAGGCCATTTGTATTTTTATGTTATTTTTGCTATCAGCAACACTACACTAAACCATCCTCATATTATGTACATCTTTGATTATTTCCTTTAAATAAAGTTGTAAAAGTTTAAAAAAAAACTTTAATAACAAACAAAATTAAATAAACAAATGTAATAAACACGACTGGCTTTTCTGGATGGTGCCTCTTTTTCCCCCACAAGCTGATATCTCATTTGTCCTTTGAGAGCCCGTCCTTTAGGAAAAATAGAATGTCAGAGATATAAGATCCTTTCCTTTTGGCAAACCTTTTAATGGAACAGGAGTTATCATGTTAACGGTGCAGACAAAATTAAAGGAGACAATGTAAGATATAATATCAAACTTGATATCAGTTTCTGAACCTTTTCTAGTTTCTAGCTATATATTTTCTATGTCCCAAGCATCTGAATCAAATATTCTCATCTTTCCTGGCAACCATGATCATAAGAGTATTTTATACTCATTTAGGCACCTGTAAAAAATACAGATTTTCATGCCCTATGCCTGGGAGACCATGACTAAGTAAGCAGGTCTTAAGTGGGGCTTGAAATCTATGTCTAACTGATATATTAGGTATTTTTCTTATTGAAGTAGACTGAAAAACTTTGTCTTAGGGCCTTGTGACTCAAAGGGTTTGTGGACTCCAACACCACATAAGCCTTGGATGCTGCAGAACTGCAGCATCTCAGTCCTCAGACTAGACTTGCTGAAGGAGAATCTACAATTTAACAAGCTCTCCAGGTGATTAATACATACACTGAAGTTCTGCCAAAAGATGGTGTGGCTTCCTTCCTCGGGGGGTATATACAGACTACTAATGTTTTTGGCTTTGTGCTTTGCACATTTTTTAAAAAGTTACAGATAGTAAGAATGGTGTATGTGCTAGACTGGAAAAAAAACACCAATAAATCTGTTAAAATAACTAAATAACTATAAAGAGTTGAGTGAATAAGAATATGGGAGAAAGAAACAAGAAAATAAATTATAGGACCTCTCATCAGAATATCCCTCTCCTGTCTTCAAACATTTATAGTTCAAGCTTATATATATATCAGCAAACAATACGACCTGAGGATCCTAATCTTCACTACTCCAGTATTACAAATCCATTAACCAGTTTGATAAAAGAAGCATTATTAGATGTTCCTATATAACTTAATGTGCTTCCAAAATGAGCAGTTGAATTTTTGAAAAAAGTCATTTTGTTTTTGAAAGAATTAAGTTTGTTTTCTTAAAAATATAAACTACCTACTCATAGAACGTAATTAAAAAACTTTGTATGAATGTTCATGAACTGACTCACATCCACTTCAGAAGGCATGGCCAAATTACATGGACTCCGTTTCCACATATCTACACACTGAAAAAATATAAACAGTATGAATACACAGAAAATTCAAAATAAAGCAAGCTTTTGATTCAATAATAAGATTCATTTAAAAAATATCTACTTACATTTCCTGCTTTAGAAATTTTGAGGTCATAATGCTGACCCGCTTTTCTTTCCTTTCTTTTTTGTAAGAAATCAAGTAATCTCAGCTGAGGAGGTGGAGGACACTGAGACAGATCCTGCTGCCGATTCAGAGACGACCTGGAATATCTCTTGAAACACCTAAAGATTTGAACTAAACAAAGTTAATAAAAGATACTCATATATATGAGTTTAAACTAGGACACCCTCAACATATAATGAAATCACAAATGTTTACAGAACATTACCACATGCCAAGCAATGTGCTGGAGACACTGGCGAAATAAGGTGACAGTCCAGAAGGGAAAGAGACATTTGCAAGTAAACAGATAATTTGACACTTCAGATGGCAATAAGCATAAGTGAAAACAAGAGTACTGTAGTTAAGGGAGGGTAACTTTAGGGAAAGGAAGAGAGGGAATTAAAGAACTTTGATGAAATCACATGTAAGCTAAGATAGGAATGATGAGGAGAAACTAGCCATACAGAGATTGTGGTAGGAGTTAGGGGAGACAACTTCTAGTGCCCAACCAATCTGGCATATGAAACTCTGAAATTGCTACCCCATTTTAAGAAGTAATACACTGAATAAACTAAAAAATGAACAATTCTTAGCTCCATCATAGACATGGAGTTACAGGGCAAACCACTGCCCCCCAATTTAGGGAGACCAACAAGTGAATGGAGAACACTATGGCTTACTGGAGCAGAAACTCATAAGGGTAAATGTCCTTAGAAACCAGTGCTGAGTAGGGGAACCTAAAGTATAACATGAATTGCTAAAAGCTCAGCATGGACAAGGCTGAGATTAAAAACCCCAAGGGTACCCAGTTGTTGGACACTCACAACTTGTAGGCTTTACCTCCAGAAGTCTGAAGAGGTCCTCACAGCGAATACTGGGGAGTGGGGGGTGTAGACGGGACAAAAGTATAAGGCAGGGCATGGGGAGGAGAACCATTCTGAAAAACCAGGGAATGAATTTTTGAAACAGAGAGATTTTCAAAAAGTGCTGGGGAAGGAATAAATTCGGGTTGTTTCAAAAACAGAAAAAAGATAAGTGAGACTAAAGCATCAGAGTTCACATAGTAGATAAGGTCAGACAGCAAGGCAACGGCCTTGCAAACCTAAGGCAATGGGTTTAGATTTAATGTAAAATGCTATACTTCTAGAGTAATTTAAATAAGGGGTGGTAGAATACAGTTTGAAAGTTTTAGAAGATTACTCTGGTTTTTTAATACGGTGAATAGATAGGAAGGAAGCAAAAGTGGAAGCAGGGAGACCAATTAGGAAATTAGGAGTTTATTTCAGAAGTGAAGATGATGGTAGCTTGGTGTAAGGTACTGAACAGCAGGAATGAAACAGAGGTAAAAGACGACTTTACAGGGCTGTGCTGGATTCTAGATGGACTCTTCCATTATTTCCAAAGGTATAATACCTTTTCCTTTGAATATACTATGTGTATAATACATTATGGAATTTAAAAAAGGGCTAAGTTTCTCAACTCTCTTCAGATTTAAAGAAGTTCCAAAGTGGGCAACCCAAATAATTATTTAAAGAATATTTAACGGTCAGCCAACTATAACTGCAGTCCAAATTAATAAGTACTCTTTTATTTTATTAGAGAAGAGACAGCTAAAATATTTAAAGACAAATTACCATGTTATAAAAGACAGTTATAAACCGACTTCTAAAACTGTGATATTTTTCCAAATTCCAGGAATAAATTATGAATTGTTTCCTTAGAAGATTAACAAAAACTAAACTCATTACTAAAAGTATTGAAGAAATTATTCTTTCTGTTCATATCTGATCTCTTCCAGCTTCTCTACCTTTTTGGTGAACATACTATAAAACTTATAAGACTAAAAGACTATAGAACATGCATCACTTCAATATAAAACAGAATATTAAAAAAAATACAATACAAGGCTATTAAAAATCCTATTTTCAATTTAAAAAAATCAGAGCACTTAAACTCTGGAGGAAAAGTTTATTATAGAGAGAATAAATATGTATATTTATTATACATAAATAGTAAAACTTAGAGCTACTTGTCATAGATATGTCTCTTGGTTCATCCCTCCACAATGGCAATTACCTTTTCATTGGGCGAGTGTTCATCTTTTGCTTATTATAGAGCAGTCTGTTTGCAGTGCAAGTTACTGCTATGGAAGGATCAAGACACAGTGGTTCAGCTGTAGCTAGGATCAGCTGGCTTTCAAGCACAAGTTTGTCTTCCTGAAATGTGTAAGGGTGTGTATCAACACAGGATTTAAGATTTTCAAAGATGTAATTACATGTATCACATAATCTAGAAATATTCTCTGGAATTCTGCTAAGGACTATAGTAAAATATCATATTTCAAGTTTCAGTGTTAGCACATAAACTTAGAAACTTGACAGCATGAAGAAACTTCTGGGTGGTGCCTGTGGCTCAAAGGAGTAAGGCGCCAGCCCCATATGCCAGAGGTGGTGGGTTCAAACCCAGTCCCGGCCAAATACTCCAAAAAAAAAAAAAAGAAAAGAAAAGAAAGAAACTTCTAATGGAAATCCAATATAGGCATAACCTCCTTTTCTTATGCTTTGCATATATTTTGCTATTATACAAATTGAAGGTCTGTGGCAACCGCACTTTGAGCCACGTCTCCTGGTACCATTTCCCCAATAATATCTGCTTACTTCATGTCACCATGTCACATTTTGGTAATTTTTTTCAATATCTCAAAACATTTTCATTATTTTATCCATTACAGTGATGAGTGATCTTTGATGTTACTTTTATAATTACTTTGGAGCATCATGAACAATGCAAACTTAATAAATGCTGCGTGTGTTCTGATAGCTCCACTGACTGGCCATTCCTTTGTCTCTCCTTCTCAAGCCTTCCTATTCTCTGAGACACAATATTCAAAAAAAGCAAATTAAAGACCCTACAATGGCCCATACATGGTTGAAGTGAAAAAGCCACAGGTCTATCACTTAAAAATGATTAAGCTCAGTGAGGAAAGCATGTCAAAAGCCAAGAAAGGCTAAAAGCCAGGCCTCTGGGCCAAATAGCCAGACAAGCTGTAAATGCAAAAGAAAAGTTCTTGAAAGAAGTTAAAAGTGCTACTCCAGTGAACACAAGGATGGTAAGCATTGCTGATAAGAGAAAATTTTAGTGATATGGTTAAAAGATCACGTTAGCCACAACATTCCCTTAAGCCAAAGCCTAACCCAGAGCAAAACCTTAGCTCTCTTCAATTCTATGAAGGCTGAGCGAGGTGAAAGGGCTGCAAAAGCAAAGCTGGACGCTAGGAGAGAAGCTGCCTTTTTAACATAAAAGTGCAAGTGAAGCAGCAAGTACTGATGCAAAACTGAAACAAGCTGCATGGAAGATCTAGCTAAAATAACTGATGAAGGTGGCTACATTAAACAACACATTTTCAATGTAGATAAAATAGCCTTATGTTGGAAGAATATGCCATCTAGGACATATTCAAAGCTAGTGAGCCTCCGGCTTAAAAGCTTCAAAGCAAAGTTGACTCTTGCTAGGAGCTAATGTAGGTGGTAACTTTACCATTCCAAAAATCCTCAGGGCCTTAACAATTAGGCTTAGTGTACTCTGCCTGTGCTTTAGAAATAGAACAAACCCTGGATGATGGTACATCTGTTTACAGCATAGTTTATGGAATATTTTAAGCCCACTCCTGAGAACTACTGCTCAGAAAAAGATTCATTTCAAAATATTACTGCTCATTAACAACAACCTAGTCGCTCAAGAACTCAGAGATGTAAAGATTAATGTAGTTTTAATGTCTGCTAACACAACATCTGTCCTGCAGCCCATTACAAGGAGTTGTTTTGATTTTTAAGTCCTATTTAGGTTGTTTCAAAAGTTTTGTCCGTTTTAATGTCATGTGTTTTTGTAGCTCCATATCTCAATAAATATTTATTCTACTGTGTCGTGGTATATACTGATCGATGGAGAATTTTGTACTCTATACATTGATGCTGTT
>CAUYPK010133183.1:0-42956 GCA_963574355.1 Loris lydekkerianus
CGTAGCAACGACTCAGCAAGGCCCGGCCTGAAACTGCCTCTACCTAGATACAGCCAATGTGGTACCATGCCACTGGCCCGACCCTGTCACGCACCTCTTCCCCCACCTTCTTTCCCCGTCCCTTCTCTCACAATAAAAAAATAAATTAAAAAAAGAAAGGACCAAGGAAGGGGAAGGGGGGGGGAGGTTTAGGTGGAGGGAGGGCGATGGGTTGGGCCACATCTATGGTGCATATTTTTATCTATAATAATAATAAAATAATAATAATAAAAAAAATAAATAAAAAAAAATAAATTAAAAATAAATAAATAAATAAATAAAATAAATAGAATGACTTAGCTTTTTTGGTTACAATTTTCATAGCATCAATTTTATTTTAAATAGATCCAAATGACTTTTCAAGTATATAATAATTTTTAAAGCTATCAAATGTTTAATAATAAATAATTAGAAATGAGAAACTACCCCAGGAAAACATCTCACTGAGCCCATTTATTAAACACTGACTTTTCTCAAAGGTATTCGAAGTTATTCCATCAAAATGTCAAATACACTAACTCATGTTCATAAATTAGGGGATTATCTTAGTATTGCTGATGAGAAAAAGCAGCAACATGAACATTACTTTGCTGAGCAAATTTCTGATGATGTAGTCCTAGTACCTGCATTTAACATTCCACCAATAATTATGTTTCTTGTATAATGTCTTCCAGAAACACCCTTACAGATACATCCTCAAGAAATGTTTTACCAGCTATCTGGGCATCTCTTAACACAGTCAAGTTGACACAACATTAACCATACACCAGGCTATTTCCTTTTGATCCTTTGTTCTGACCCCTTTTCTTGGTTTTGATTTTTATCCCTATCTGCTCCTACTGGAGGTGAGCAGTTGTGTAGATTCTTTTGTAAGATTAATTACCAGTTAATCTGAAAACAAGTGGGTCTATATTAGCTTATTGAAAAATAGGTGTCTGTGTAATAATATCAGTTAATCAGTAAACAAACATATGTGTTCATATGCCCAGGATATTTTAAAGGAGTATTCTAAAAAATAAAAGCAGAAAGAAACAAATCTCCAAATTAGCCACCTACAGTAACCAACTCTATTTTGATTAATAATGTTTTAATACAATGTGAACTTCTATGTTTTAATATTCTTATTTTGTAACATCAGCCACAGCACAACTTTCCAATTTAAAATACTGTTTTGCTCATGAAAAAAAATATTTTAAATATTTAGTTGCACGCACTGAATAATATAACATTTTGTCTTGAGTTTTTCTTGGCATGATATGTCTATGCTGATTTGGCCCCTTACATTTTTGTGAACTGATGAACACTGTAATTCTATGAGGACTCCTCCAGTTCATAAGCATTTTGTGCTGGAAACACATCAGATCCAAGTATGTGTCCTTTGTCTTTATGATCTGTGAGTAATATATGGCTCTACTGGATTCAGTATACAAACATGAAAAACAAAGCATGGAAAATACTAATATAATTTTAAAGTGAAGAAATATTTGGACTCATGACATCTCTTAGCTAATTTTTACCCATTTGCTGAACACATTACTTACCCTATGTGTAAAAAAAAATACACCAGAAAAGCTTTGCTTCTTTTCCACTTAAAGCTTTTTTTTTTTTTTCTCCATCATTATACCCTATTAACTGAACTCTTTAGTAACTGGTTTATCAATTTTTCCAAAAGGGAGAGAAACTGACAGGTTTCTGAAGGTCAACCAATAGAAATCTTCAAGCATATGATCTCATTTGTTTCTACAGTCTTACAATGTCTGCTTTCTGCAATTAAAATAAAGCAAAATAGACTGAAAATAACATTTTATTTATGAACGGATTAATAAACTATGGTATATGTGTACCATGGAATACCTATTCAGCCATGGAAATGGAGACTTTAATCTTTTGTATTGACCTGGAGTTGAAGAACATTCTCCTTAGTAAAGTATCACAAGAATGAAATGGAAAGTATACAATGTACTCAACTACAACTTGGACTTTACCTAAAAAATGCAAACAATGTAATGTAATTGTTTGTACCCTTATATTAATCTGAAATTAAAATAACATGTTTATATAGAAGCATAAAAACATATTAAGATCCATATCTCTTGACAAAATTTTATTTTAAATTGAAAGGGCATGGAGTAAAGATTGTTATAACTGTTTCTAGAGGGTTTCATGAATAATATTAATGAACAATTATAAATCACTGACCTTTTTTTATCTGTCTCTATGATTGAAGAAAAGAAAACAACAGTGTTTGCTAACTTTTAATGTTGGCCCTTTCTATATAGAGGCAAGAACAGTTTATTGCTTTTGGTTTTTGTCTAAATATTAAGTAATCCTATTAACAGAATTTTTTAATGTTTAAAAGTTTCAGGAAGCGTATTCAGTAATGCAAAGTCCTACCAAATGAGCTACTCTCCCCAATTTCTTGGTGAATTGGACCATTATGAGGCCCCGCCCAGTCAGCAGGAAAGGTGCGAGGTACCCACTGGAAGCACTGAGGTCAGGGGTGGGTGGCAGGAAAAAGAAAATTACAAAAGCATCCCTGTCAAGGAAAACCGTCCAGATGCACACACATTAATAATGATGGCTTGATCTGATTCCATCTCTCATTCAGAAATAGCTTGAAGGAAATCATACCTAATCTCAAGAAATACCCAACTGCACATCCACACTTTATGAGGTCTTGGCATCCGTTGGCGTATTGGATATCCTAGCAATGCTCTCTGGTTATTTTCTCTTTTTGGATCAAATGTATAAACCTCCCTTTGTTTCCACACAGTCATTCCACTGTTTGAAACTTCTGGTAGCACTAAAGTTCATTCCCTTGTGGTAATTGATACATCAGTCACACAAGCCATTTTCTACTGTATAGTCTTAAATATCACTGTAGATCAAAACATATAGTAAGTAAAAGGATAAAAGTAACTGGTGTTTGGAAATGTAAAATTTACCCTCCCTTCATCACCCACTTTCCAATTTCCTCTCAAGGCAGACTTTGAAGGGCCATTTTGAAACACTTTTTCTTTTTATTCCCCCCTGAGGACATTAACTTGCTTTTTTCATTTTGAAAGAGATGAACGCGTTTTGCAGACTTTCCTCACAGAAAAAGAAAACGTAAGATAAATAGCAAAGAAAAAAAAATTGACTAACAACACAAAATTGGAAAAGAGCTATTTAACAACACCTTCCTTGTAAAACAAATGTTGATGAGGAATTAACAAGATAGAAATGACGATATACATAAAAGTATTTTCCTGCACCCCCATGTTGGTGAATATGCACTGAGGAAGATCTAAAGTTCTGCTTCTGGCTTTCTTCTGGTTGGCCCTGTGATCACAATATCCAGAGCAAACAGCCCTCACTGTTTCTTAGCTGTGAAATACAGAAAATGTTTGCTCTGCTCAACGATTCAGGAACAGTATGAGAATGAGATGAGAAAGGAGTGTATATATTTTTAGAATATTCATATTGTATAGCTATGCAGTTCTTCATACTGTTGATTTTTCTACCCTTATCACCTTGATTTAATATAGCAATAAAGCATTTTTTCAATTACTCAATATCAATAATTCATTGAAAACTTATTAATCCGTCTCATGTGAAATCGAATGAATTACAATGTATGCAACTCTTAAAATATCTAATTACAAATGCTCCAAATATAAATTGAATAAAGAGGCAATATTTATGGTGATTAAGAGCATAAGGTATGCATACAGATTACTTGTGTAGAAATCTTAGCCCACTACTTATAGCTAAGTGATCTTTAAAAAGTTACTTAAATTCTCAATGCTTCCATACCTTCATCTGAAAAACTAAGATGATAATCAAATTACCTTGTAGGACTGTTGTTAGCATGAATTAAGCTCTTGTGTGGGAAATGCTTGGAAGAAAGCTGTGTGCAGTGCAAGCATCATGTAGCATTTAGTGTTATTGTTACTTCCATATTTTTTCTTTAGAGTCTCTCAATGAAAAACACCATACACCAATTTAAAATAAAGTAAATTGTGTGTAATTAAAATTATCCCAGGTAATTTATTGCACAAATAATAATAAATAACATATATAACGAGAGATTAGCTTTGCTGGCACTATCCTAAAATAGTTCTATTCTATATTTATCATCTCAACCCTAGATAGTTACAATAATTATTCTTATTTTGTATATAAGAAAACTGACGCATCCTGAGAAAAACTAATTTACCCCAAGGTCATACAGCTCAAAAATGGTTGAGCTGTGGTTTGAATCTAGACACGCTGTCTCCAGAGATTGCACTGTTACTTGAAGTGCCTCTAAAAGTACCATATAGATATAAATATTTATAACTGTGGTATTTTGAAGCTACTTAAAATATTAACAAGAACATCCGATTTCTCAAATATTTTATGCAAACATTATTTTATTGTACATGCTTTTAAAGCACCACTAAAATTCCTCATTAATTCTTAATCCTTAGCACCATTAATAACCATGTGTAGTACAATACATTAGTAGATTTGCCACAAGATGGCAAACTTCACTAAGAAGTGCTGATTCTTGTCAGGTACAAAAACAAAAAATTAGGTAGTCTATCATAGGGCTAGGAAAGAAAAGTGAGTAGCCTGTGAGTGTTTTATGGGAGCATATATTTGATCTTAATTTAAGTAACCATTGTTGTTCTGAGCAAATGACCTCCAACAATATTATTCCTCTCATCCATGTAAAGCTATGCCTTTTGTCTTCTCTTTATAAAAGACATTAAATTGTTTTTTATATATTCTATATTTTACTCAGAGATCAAAGTTCTTTGTCTGACTTTGTCATTCTTCACATGAAATATCTTGATTATATAAGGATTATATATTCCATGGGAAAATACTCTTTGGAAGTACCTATCCATATGGGTCCTTTGGATGGAGATAAACATTTGCATTTGAACTGTTCTGTGGCCTGTCACCCTCACTATGGGCCATCAACACTGTCAGAGCATTAGGAAGAGACTAAACACTGGGGAAGAAGCCTTGATAGTTTAGACGGCCTAACTCCAAACCTACAAAAGGGGTCTTGATTGGCAGATTTTGAGGGCTAATTTCATGCAGAAAACAAGGGAAAGTTTCAACTGCTTTACATTTGTAGCTACAAAAATATTAAAACGTGAAATGAAAGCCCTGAACCCCATGACAAATGGCACATTCATAATATCAAAATACCATACAGTCTAATTTTCAAACTATGGTTCTAGGAGGATTCCAAGGTTTTACATGCTCTTGAAAAAACCGGGCTTGGTTAAGGAAGATTTTCCTGTTTAAAAAGTAACTTCCTCTGAATGAGAGGGTCTGCTCAGAGAGCTGTCAGTTCTCTTTAAACCATGTAGTACAATTCCCAGACAGCACAGGACAGTTTGTCTGTGAATACGGAGGTCAATGAAAAGTCATGTGTGGCTCAAACTTTCTCACCCGAGAATCTGAGAGACCAAATCTGTAGAGCTCACAGCTCTGGCCAGCTCTGGAGGGGAAAACGGATTTGAGAGATTAAACCTAAATCTCTTGTGTATTAAGGCAAGGAACTAAATTCAAGACTACTGTGCTGGCTGAGAAAAGATGAAACACTCAACCCAAACACTGCAGATTGTGCAGACCCTTAACTCTGTGCTGAGATCTGTGCAGACCCTTAACTTTGCGCTGAGATCTAAACCAAGAGGAAAATTTGCCTTCTTGGAAGGTACAAGGAGGTTTGAAGATGCAAAGCTGTTTCTTCTTCTTCATCTTTTTTTTTTTTTTTTTTGAGGGAGGATATATTTTGTTTTGATTTATTTACATTTTTATTTTCACATAAGGACTGAGTTGGGCCTTTTTATTAGGTCCTTCTTTTTCTGTGGTCCAGTAGATCCACACTCATACTCCGTTCCATTAAGAATGTGTCCAAAGATTTGTCCGCATTCGTAGATTAAAATCTAAGCTCTGTGTCTGTTGAATCTACATTTAAATGATGGCTGTGGCTGTGCAACAGCCTCCCAAAGATGAGCTCTGCATTGATTCTCTGTAATTGGTGTCAAAATAAGAAGAAGTCAAAATTATGTGGGTTCAGAATTCTTATGTCACCTGGGAATCAGTAAATTACAGTGGAGCTTTTAGAAATTTGTAGTAATAATATGATTGCATGTATGTGGATAAAGAGCCTGATTAAACCTGCCCAGTGGCTCACCAGTGGTCCCTGTGGTAACAGATTCCCTAAGTAGCCTTTGACAGGCCCTTGCTTCTTCCATTTTAAGACATTTCAAGGTCGCTGGAGAAAGCAGAAGAAAAAGAGTATTTCCAGTAAGAATCACTTGTGAGGCATATCCATTGAATAAAACAAAAATCTGAATAAACCTCATTTGCCTCAGAATTTATATCCGGTGTTTAGCTTCTTTAGCGCTTATTTATATTAAGAGTAGATTTCATGAAATATCTTACTAATACAAAGGTACAGTGATTGAGCTTTTTCCAATTATTAGTTTCATTTTTATGGACACAAAACAGTTGTGCCTATTAATGGAATAAGGGTGGTATTTTGAGTATACAGTGTATAGTGGAGGATCAAATCTGAGTAATTGGGACAGCCATCGTCAAACATTTATTATTTCTTTGAGTTGGAAACATTCCAAACCTCCTCCAGTTATTTTGAAATATACAATAAATTACTGTTAACTACAGTTGCCCCATTGTGCCACTGAACACTAGATCCTAATTCTTCTAACTGTATTTATGCACTGATTAGCAGTGGCTGAGATTTGTATTCAAAAATTAAAAAAGTATAAATTCACGAATGATAGTCTCAGTAAAAGATTTTATTTTTTTCTCTTTTGGAAGTCAGGAAGAGATTTTGAGTCCAGGATTCCATTGTCTGTATCAAAGCTAAGCACTGTTTTGCTCAGGAGTTTACTGCTCCTAAGTGTATTAGACAGATATTTCTGCTATAAAAAATTAACCCAAACAGGAAATTTCAGATAACATGAATTTAATCTCATAGCTTTGTTGGTAACAAATCTAATGGGACTGGCTGGCTTGTGTGCTTGAATCACAGGCTAAAATCAAGTTGTCAAGGTAGGCACAGCCACATTAATTTCTGAAAGTTTTAGGGGGCAGTCTGGGAACATTCAGTTTGATGACAGAATTTGGTTACATGTGGTTGTAGGACTGAAATCCTTTGCTGTCTATAATTTGAAGTTTGTACATAGGTGTTGAATGTCCTTTTTCTGAGGTCATTGCATGCAGCCCTTACATTCCATAAACGTCAAGCATAAGTGGGGCTCCTTTTAAGTTTCACCTCCCTTGATTTCTTTTCTGTTGCAGGTGTTCCTTGTCACTGACTCTTTCTCTACACTTTTAAGGGTCCCTGTGATTACACTGGACTTACCAAGATAATCTCTGTACTTTAAGGTCAGCTGATTTTCAACCTTAACTGTATAAATGAAGTTGTGTGACGGTCACAAGTTCCAGGGATCAGGGCATGGGCATTTTTGGAGGGACGTTATTCTGCCTACCACACTAAGTGCTATAGGCTGTACTGTATAAGAGAATTACTCCAATCTCTCCAAACATGTTTTCACTGCTAGGTTTTTGTTTTATTTTGTTTTAATGCATATCTCTATTGTTTTCACATACTTTTATTTAGAAATCCTAATCCCTTGCATTTATCTAAGAAATTTTAAAATATACTTTCCCCAATCATCTTGGCAGGTAACCTGATGGGAAATTAAGGTATGTTCCCAAGATTATTAGTAAAGAATGGCACATTTGTACCTAAAGAAAATGAAACTTTGATGCAGTGAAAGTGCAACTGCTTTTACCACCACCTCCATCCAACCATCAATTTCATATCTACAAAAGGCACCAACAGGAGATCTCTTTTGAAACTGCTAGACTGGCATTTCTTTATGAAGAGTTTATGTCAATTTGCATGAAAATCCCTTTTGATACAGCAAATGGTGTATCAAATGCAGAAGAAACAAGTCTTATGAAGATAGTAAGGTGTTCAGATTAAACTAGTACAAGTGGAATAAATGATGATAAAAAATAATAAAGATAAAAATAGTAGTAATCGATTTATACAGAGAGCACAGCCATTTGATGTGCTCGGTCAAGAAGCAGAATTCATAGCATTGTATTATAGACTGCAAATTTTCTAAAAGAGTCTTTTTTGGGTGTTCTTACTGAGGAGGTAAAAAGCAAAATGAAACTGAGATGACGGATACATTGAAATCCTTACTAGTAGTAATCATTTCATTAGGTATGTGTATATCAAAACACATGTCGTATACCTCTAATTTATACAATAATAAAAGAAAATAAATAAAAGATAATTTTAAGACTGATCTTTGTAAAAAAAAAGAAGAGAGGAGAAAGAGAATTGAGTGTGTGAGACATTGTTAAAAATAAAGCAGGCTGAGGGAAGTAGCCAAAAATCTGGTGCTCTAGATGGTTGTATTAGTGACATAGGAGAAACCCACACAGCATATTTGCTTCTCTAAATGTAAGTGTTGTTATCGCAGTATAAGAATTCTTGATGGATTATATTTGGGATTTTGTGTGACTCGCCACCATATTAATATTATGGGAGATATTTTCAAAACTCTCAAAGAAGAGGTTGGTTTTTGAGCTTGGGCAAGGGAGACAGTGCTTCTGACAAATGCTTTTTTTGTTGTTGTTAATGATGTTAGAAATTTGGGAACCTGAGAACAAAGTTACACTTTCTAACAAATGAATGCCACAAAGCAACTTCATAATTATAAAATCTCTGTGGACAAAAATGGCTAAGTGAATTTTCCTTATAATTACCTCAAACTAAAGTTAAGTGGAGTAAGAACATTGGACAAGAGGCCACTGCACAAAACAATAGGTTGAGAGCTGAGTCCCTAATTCTCCTGTCAACTCTCTCTTTCCACATTCTTTGTCATGTGTGTGTGTGTGTGTGTGTGTGTATGTGTGTGTGTCTCAGTTCTCTGTGACTTAACAATATCTGTTTGAAACACTGTTCCACAAATTTACTTGTTTTGGCCCTTTTCTCCCTGCTCCTCTACAGGAGTTGCTTCATGCATATGGAACACGGTTAGATCTATTTGTCACAGTCTGCGTTACATTTTGGGTTCCCTAGACATCCTGCTTGAGTCTATTAATTTGCATATAATACTAGTCACTGTTTGTGATGTACAAGAATCTGGGTTTTAATAATTACATGGAATCATGTACCCACTGCCACCTAATCATACAGAACAGTTCCTGCAACCCCTGAATTCCCCTCAACTGTCCTGGTGTTCATCCTACCCCTAATTCCTGGAAACTTCTGATCCTACTTCTGTTCTTAGAGTTTCGCTTTTCCAAATTGTCATATAAATGATACTATACAATATTTAGGCTTGTGGATTAGTTTACTTAGTTAAATGCCAATGAATATGATAACTGCATCATTTTGTAAGTGCATTTTTTTTTTTATTTTATAAAGAAACTGTCAAACCATTTTCCAACAAGTCTATAAAATGTTCCTTTTGCACCAGCTGTATATGAGTGTTTCAGTTGTTCCATAGACACATCAGCAATTGGTATTGTCAGATTTTTGGCTTTTAAATTGTAGTCATTCTAACAGGTTTGTAATGATAAATCATTGGGATTTTAACTTGCCAGTTGCTAATGACTATGTTGATAACGATTTCATACACTTATTTGCCAAATGTATATCTTTGGTGAAGTGCCTATTTAAATTCTTTCCCTTTTTAGTGAGTTATTTATCTATTTAAATTGACAGATAACATTTTATGTATTTATTATGTACAGCTTGATGTTTCAAAACATACATATATATTGTGAAATGGTTAAACCTAGCCAATTAACAGGCACATTTCCTCATATAGTTATAATTTTTGTGGTTAGAACACTTAGCATGCGTTCTCAGCATTTTCGTTAATGCGATGCAGTGTCATTAACTATAACTGATGTGCTGTACCATTGATCTCTTGAACTAGCTCTTCCTAAATGAAAATGGATTTAAGGCAAAATCTTTCTGAGTGAAGTTTCCACCTGAGTAGTTATCCACCTACACTGAAGAAAAAATGTTTCTGAGTGAAGTTTCCACCTGAGTAGTTATCCACCTACACTGAAAAAAAAAAGAAAAAAAGAAAGATCTCAAATAACCAAGCATTTCACATTTTCTAAGTATTAGAAAAATAAGAACAAACTACACTCAAAAGTAGTAAAAGGCTTGTTATTGGTTTAAAAGTGTTTTATACAACCTGCGTACACATCATTAATAGACATGTTATTTTCAAGTATTTTCTTTCAGGCTGTTGCTTGAATTTTCAGACTTTTAAGAAGGTGTTTCACAAAGCAATTTTTTAAAAGTGTACAAATTCAAATTCATCAAATTTTGAAAATTTTATGACTCATTTTTGGGTGTTTGGTGTCATATCTAAAACCTATTCAACTTTCTCCTATGTTTTATCTAGAAGTTAGATAGTCATATATCTTATATTTAAATCTATAAAGCATTTTGTGTTAATTTTTGTATAAGCTATGAGATTTAAGCCACTTTTGATTTGTTTTGTTTTGTTTTTGGTCTATGAAAGAATATTGAATTATACCAGCATTATCATTTAAATAGAGTATGATTTCAACATTAATGTCTTTGTGCCATTGTAAAAAAGTCAGTGGGTATAATTGTGTAGGTATCATTGGGCTCCCTATTTTCTTCCACTAATTTGTCTATCACTTTCCTCTACTACACTGTATTGATTACACTAACTGTATGGTAAATCTTCAATTAAGTAATATGAATCCTTCATCTGTCAATTTTTTTCCCTTTTTCATTATTGCTGGCTTATCTTAGTTCTTTTGCCTTTTCCCATCAATTTTGAAACATTTTGTCAATATTGACCAAAAAAAACCCAAAACCTTTCATGGATTTTGGTTTTATAGGGTAAATTAGATATAATCGAGGCTTGGTTTGAAATCCATGATCATGCCATATCTCGGTATTTTTATTCTTTTCATTCTTTCATCTTGGTTTCTACGTTCTAGCATACATATCTATATAGATATATTTTTTAATAATTATATCTAAGACTTTTTGTAGAGACTGTTGTATTTTGTATTTCTTTGTTTGTTTCTTTTAATTTCAAACTGTAATCACACCTTGCTGATATGTCCGAATTCTTCTCATTTTTCTCTATTGATTATTTAACCTTACGACATTACTAAACAGCTTCCTGGTAGATTCTTTGAGATTTTCTACATAAACAGCTATGCTATGTGAGACTGGAAAAAATGTTTTTGTCCATTCAGTATGACTTTATTTTAGGATCTTGCTTTGTGACCATGACTCGGATTTACCAAACCATGTGGACCAGGTGGGGTGAGAGCAGACATTTTTGCCTTTCTACCTACCTTAGTAATTAATAACTCAGTTTCTCAGAATTAATGTGCTGCAAGGTACAGAATTTTGTTGTTATGCTAGTTTGTAGATATCATGTGTTTTCCTAAGGAAGTTCCATCTCATTCTTAGTTTATTGAGACTATCATTACTGGCACTGCAATATATTATTTTTTTTCTGCATCTATGACATATTCATATATTTTTCTAATTTTGTTTGCTAATATGGTGAATTATATTTTTTGAATCTTAATTATTGAATCAGTCTTGCATTCTTGGAATGAAACCCAGCTTGTTGCGACATTCCTTTTTACATTATTGCAGGATTAAGTTCATGCAGGATCTCTGTGCATATGTTCATGATGATCTTAATTTCCTATGTTTTCGACTGATTTGGGTATTAGAGTTTTACTGCTTCAATGATTTTGGAAGTGTTCTCTCCTCTATTTTCTAGGAAGAATTTCATGTAGTTTGTATAATTTCTTCCCTAAACATTTAGTTGAATTCATCAGTGAAACGATCCAGGCCTAAAGTTGTCTTTCCTTATAAGATTTTCAACCATAAATTCAATCTCTTTAATAAACCTGAAACTAATATTCTTATCTCATAATTTTTGTGTGGGTTTTACCTCTCAAGGAATTGATTTATTTCTATAAATTGATGAATTTATAAGTATAGACTTGTATGATTCTATTATTTTCCACGAGAAGTCTACTCAAAATTTCTATGACCCATGAGTTATTGAAAATATCTTATTTAATTTCCTAATATTTGGGGAATTTTTTAGACGTAATTATATAGTCATTTCTAGTTTATTATATTCCAAAGTATATGATTAATATATGATTTCTTTCCTTTAAATGTCTTAAAGTTTATATGATGACCCACAATAGGCTCTTTATTAGTAAATATTTTTGAAATAAAATCGTATCCTGATATTGTTCATTGACATATTCTATGAATGGCAATTAGGTCCATTTTGTTGATAATGTTGTCCAGGTATCCTTACTGTTTCTCTTCTGATTGGCTCTAACTATTATGAAATAAGTGTATTTGTCATTCCATATTAAATGTGGATCTGTATCTCTTAATTTTTTAAGTTTTATCGTCTTTTGTTTCTTTTGTTAGGGCACACACATTTATATAATATCTTCATGTAAAATGTCTTCATGGAGAATTGATCTTTTATCATTATGTAGTATTTATCTTTATCTCTGACAACATCCTGGCTAATATTCTGAAGTCTAAATTGTTTCATACTAAAATATGTGTGTGTATATACTAAATATATATTATATATGTGCACATATATAATATATATCATGTGTCTGCATGCTATGCCTTTCACAATACTTATACTTTGTTTTTTAATTATTATTTTTTTAATCCTCCATCATCATATTTAGTGGCTTTCCATGTTCCCCATCGTCCTTTGAGTTTTCACTTTTTTTTAACTTCAGAATACTATGAGGGTGCCAACAATTAGGTTACATAGTTTGTGTTTGTTATGTAAAGTCCAAGCTGTACTTGTGCCCCTCCCCCAGGAGTTGTGCCCTAAACCTTTACCCTGTGCTTGTTAGGTGAGAGCACCTAAGCCCCTTCCATTTTCTATTCCCCACCCCGACTTGAGTTTAATTGTTTTTCTCTTGTTTGGCACATATTTGTCTGTCTCTCAGGCGTCCTCAAACTTTTTAAACAGGGGGCCAGTTCACTGTCCCTCAGACCTTTGGAGGGCCGGACTATAGTTAAAAAAAAAAACAACAAAAAACAACTATGAACAAATTCCTATGCACACTGCACATATCTTACTTTGAAGTAAAAAAAAACAAAACAAAATGGGAACAAATACAATCACACTGCCTCATGTGGCCCGCGGCTGCAGTTTGAGGACCCCTGGCTGGTTTCATATTAGTATTGAGTACATTGAAAACCTGCTTCCATTCTTGTGATATGTTACTAAGGAGAATGTTCTCTGAATCCCTCCAAATTAACACAAAAGATGTAAAGTCTCCTTCTTTTTGTGACCGAATAGTATTCCATGGTATACATATAGCACAGTGTACTCATGCACTCCTATGACATGGGTCGGATTCTACACATTGGTGATTGTATATTGAGGTGCTAAAAACATTCAGGTGCTAATAAATATCTTTAAGATAAAAAGACTCATTTTTTTTCTGGTTAGATATCTACTAATGGGATCGTTGGATCAAATGGAAGGTCTACTTTTAGTTCTTTGAGGATTCTCCATACCTCTTTTCCAAAGAGGCTGTTGAATTTTTACTTTTGTCTTTTTTTTTTTTGGATAATGCCATCATTATTTATTTTTTTTAGTTTCAAATCTATATGTGGGTACAAATGTTTAGATTACATTGTTTTCCATTGTAAGGTAAAGTTCTAGTTGTAGTTGAGTGCTTCACCCTGGGGTCATGCTGAGTACCCTCACAATTGGTACATTAGGCGAGATCCCACTAATTGCCCTGCCACCTCTCTCAATGGCTTTCCTTTCTCCCCCTTCCTCCTCCCTCCTTTCTCATTCTCTCTTCCTCTTCTTTCCTTCCACAAGCAAGACTGAAACTGGACCTGCACCTCTCATTGTTGGAAAAAAAAATTAACTCTTTTAATAAAGGATTTAAATTTAAGACATGGGACAATAAAAATTCTGGAAGTGAATGTAGTGGAATCATTGATAATATCGGCCTAGGAAAAGATTTTATGAAGAAGATTCCTTGACAATTTCAGCAATTACAAAAATAAATAAATGGAACATGATAAGCTAAAAAGCCTCTGCACAGCTACAAGTACCACAACTAAAGCAAATGAACAGTGGCTAGAATGGGGGAGGATTTTTGCATGTACAAATCTGACAAAAGGCTGATAACTAGAATCTACAGAGAACTCAAATTAATTAAGAAGTAGAGAGCAAACAAGCCCCTTTATAAGTGGGCAAGAGACTTGAACAGAAACTTCTCTGAAGATAATAGATGAGTGGCCAAAAAATACATTAAAAAGTGCTCATAGTCCCTACTCATCAGAGAAATGCAAATCAAAACCACTCTGAGCTATCACCTAACTCCAGTGAGATTAGCCCACATCACAAAGTCCCAAAACTTCAGATGCTGGCATGAATGTGAAGCGAAGGGAACATTTCTATACTACTGGTGGGATTGCAAACTAATACATCTATGGAAAGAAATATGGAGAATTCTCAAAGAACCTAAAGTTGATTTTCCATTTGATCCTCCAATCCTATTACTAGGTATCTATCCAGAAGAATAAAAATCATTTTGCCACAAGGACATTTGCACCAACATGTTTATTGAAGCTCAGTTCACAATTGCCAAGGCATAGAAGCAACCCAAGTCCTCATCTTTCCATGAATGGATTAACAAAGTGTGGTATATGTGTACCATGGGATACTATTTAGCCACAAGAAAAGATAGAGACTTTACATCATTTGTGTTTATCTGGATTGAGTTGAAATATATTCTTCTTTGTAAAGTATCTAATGAATGGGGGTAAACCATATCCAATGTACTTAGTACTAATATGAAACCAATATTTAAACAACTACATTCTAATTTTTTAAATTTCAGATTGTGAGGTTACAAATGATTAAGTTACACGCGTTTCTTAGGCAAAGTTCGTTGTAGTTGGGCTGTTCACCCAGGGAATGTGCTATATATCTTTATATTGTGCACTTTAGGTGAGAGCTTTCCAATCTTCTTCCCTCCTCCCCCCACTCCATTTGAATTTAATATTTTTTTCTCATGTGGGTATGTAGTTGTTTATCTCCTGGTTCCATTCTTTTGAAGCAAGGTGAAAGTGAGAGAGATGGATGTGAATTTTCTCTCCATGTTAATATTTCATGCAGGTTGGTGCAAATGACAATTCTGAACCATTCTTTTTAGTATCTTGGAGCCACTATTGTAATTTCTCTGCAGGATCTCTGATTTCCCTGTATATGACTCCACCACAGACAGTAGTTTGTAGAAGAAAATATGCAAAAGATTCAATGCAATTCCGTACTTCCCAGGTTTAGCTGGTAGGTAAGGTCTAAATGGGAAATGCCATAGACAAATCAGAGTAGGAGTTGCATTCTGTGTCCCGAAAACCTAGAATGGTAAATTGGAAAATTCTCCTCACTGAAAAGATCTCAGATTTGTCTTTATTTTGCCAGTACACACCACAATTTAGACTTCCAATTAGTTCTAATATTTCTTCTTTTATGAAATTGCTAGAATTTTGGATGACAACGTCCTTATATAACTCTGACTAAATGTAGTATCTAGTTTGTAAACTCGATAATACAGCCACAGTTTTATTAACAATAACAGTTGGCAATCATCCAGTGGAATTTGGGTCCTATTCCCAATTGTACTTCTGGTTGAGTCCTCATAATATGAGCTGATTGTCACCTCCCCAATCCTTTGTCAGCTGTGAGTTCAACATCATTCCTGATGAAGCCTTCATTTGAGCTGAAGGCTGATCTATTTTTACAAATGGATGTAGTCTTCTTCTCTTGGGCTCCATATTTTACATTTCTTCTTCTCCATCTGCATCATCCTCTTCTTCTTCCCCTTCTATCTCTTCCCCAGAGCAAAAAATTGCACATTGTGTATCTCCAACTTTTTCTTGTTCACTGTCTGAACTAGCAAACATGTGCTCATTTTCCTTCAAAATCTGACCCTATCATCAGTTCCTCCTCTATCTCGGCTTCTGATAAATTATGTTGCCTCTTCACCGTATTTGTTTCTGTATCATGAGGAAAAGAGTAAGTCATTGCTTGATATAAATGGACTTGCAGAATTATCAGATATTCTATATTTACAGTTCATATATACCTCGATCTTCACCAAATACAAATGCACTGCTTACTAACTTCATTGTGAAAAACACAGAAAAAAATAGAAGACCTTTTTCTGGAAAAGAGACCACAACTCATTATTGCCAATGAAAGTGTTGAGAACTGCTGATCCAAGAGTGCTGACATGTGAAAGTGTCACGGATGGGTGGGTGAGGGTTTCATAACGAGTCACAAATGGTGAAACTGCAACAACAAATATACAGTAAAACCATGGCCAATCGCTATCCACCCCCACTGTATGTGACTTTTTATTACAGAGTAGTTTTTGTGTAACTATATGTTTGGATGTGGCTTTTAAAAATAAATATCTAATTTGGCAATCTCTTCCATTTAACTTGTACGTTCATCACATTAATACTTAAGGGGATTATTTCTGTTTTTAATTTGTACTTTGCTTTCTTTCTTTTTTCTTTCATTCTCCTATGTTGAGCATTTTTATAATTTCAGTTTTTCTAAATATTGGTTTGTTTTTAAACTATTAAAAATATCTAGAAATTTCCCTTGGTTTTACAATACAGATATATCTAGATATAGTATATAAAATATATATATATACACACACACATATATACATATATACATACACACACATATATACTTTAAAATTTCTTTATTGAGTTATAATTTATATAACATAAAATACACATGAAATGACTAGTATTTTCACAGTTTTGTGTAGCCAACAAATATACATATATTTTTATATGCTCAGATTTGACTTTCAAATCATAATATATCATATCGCTGGTAATGTTAAAGCTTGACCACCATATATTCCTTCTAAACTATGTGATGATATTTTCCAGTAAATATATTTTATATATTCTATCAATATATTAAATGCTATAAACCTTTTTGCTTTATATCAGCAGTTCTCAACCTGTGGGTTGCAACCCCCAGGTACTGTGTTAAAAGGTTACGACATTAGGAAGGTTGACAACCACTGCTTTAAATACTTGTCTTCAGAAAATTTAAAAATAAAGAAACATATGAATATAAAAGAATATTCATTTATTTCATTTCCAATTCTTAGCCTCTTTATGTATATGTAAGTTTCTGAGTGAAATTATATTTATTCTGCCTGTAAAACTTCATTGCAAATTAATTTATTTATATACAATTAATAGTTTATTTCTTCTGGCAGTGAAATTCTTCATGTTTTTGTATTTCTGATAGTATTCATCTAACTTTTTTTTGTGTGTGAGACAGGCTCTTGCTCTGTTGCCTGGGTGAGAGTCCACAGGTATCATCGTAACTCACTATAACCTTAAACTCCTGGGCATAAGCAATCCTCCTCCCACAGCTTCCTGAGTAGCTGGGACTACAGGCATGTGCCACTGCATCTGGGGAATTTTTCTGTGTTTTGTAGAGAGGAGGTACTGTTATGTTGCTCAGGCTGGTCTCAAACTCTTGGTCTCATAGGATCTCCTCACCTCAGTTTCCCAAAGTGCTAAGATTATAGTTATGAACCACTGTGCCTGCCCTTATCCAACTCTTTTGAGGGACATTTTTGCTTGATATAGAATCCTGGGTTAATATTTTTTCTCCTTTCAGTACTTAAATGTCACTTTAATATATTCTTAAGTTGCCTATTTGCCTATTTTTTAAAATGGAAGTGAGCTGTAATTCTCATCTTTGTTCCTATATAAATAATATATTTTTTTCCTCTGGCTTCTTTCAGGTTTTTTTATTTGACTTCATTTTGAGCATTTTGAATGTAATGTGATGTGTATGTATGTATTAATTTTTTGTTTGTGTGTTTTTATTGTGGGGGATTCATTGAGGGTACAGAGTAGCAGGTTACATTGATTGCTTTTGTTAGAGAAGGACCCTCTTATATTTGTTTCCCGCCCCCCAAAGGTGGACGCTGCCCCTTGACCCCCCCAACACCCTCTCTTCTTCCCTTTTTCACTAGACTCAGTTTACAATTGCCAAAATGTGAAAACAGCCTAAATGCCCATCAGCTCAGGAATGGATTAACAAACTGTGGTATTTTTATTAATTTTTCTATTTGGTGTTCCCTGAGCTTCTTGGGTCTGTGCTTGACGTTTGTCATTAATTTTGCAAAATCTTCACCATCATTTTTTTAACTATTTCATTTGCCTTATTTTCTTTCTCTTCTTGACTTCCAGTTATGCATATGTAAAAGTGATATTTTCCCACAGGTCCTAGTGGCTCCCTTATTTTATTTTACTGTTGCTGGTTTTTGTGTTTCGTTTCTTTTCCTTTATGGCCATATTTGTCTTCAGTTTTATTCTAGGTGAATTGACCAATACTTTTCTTCAGGAGTTTCAGGTGTACTATTGAACTTGTTGAAGGCATTATTCTTCTTTATATTTTGTTTATTTTTCTATGTTTTTAGTCTCTAGTATTTTCATTTTGTTTTTTTTATTTAGTGTCCATCACTCTACTGAAATTCACCAGTGTGATGAAAATGTGTCAAACTGTTTATAAAACCAGTGTATGGTGCCCCACAATTGCATTGATGTACACAGCTATGATTTAATATTAATAAAAAAAAAATAAAAATAAGAAATTACCTATCTGATTGTCTATCTTTTCCATTGGACTCATTTAACATATTACCACATTTATTTAAAATTCTTACTTTACAATTCCATAGTTAAATCTAGTCTGATGATTGCGTTTTGTGTTTTTTTCTGTCCTTTTCATTTGCCTCATAATTTTTTTGTTGAAGACACATCTTCAAGAATATTAATGAGGTAATAATGTTTTATTCTTGGGTGGCGCCTGTGGCTCAAAGGAGTAGGGTGCCAGCCCCATATGCCGGAGGTGGTGGGTTCAAACCCAGCCTGGGCCAAAAAACTGCGCAAAAAAAAAAAAATTTTTTTTTCGTCTTAGAGAAAATTCTTCTAGGTCTTTTTATGAGTGGGTTTATGTGCTTCGAATAGGAAATTTTGCTTGATTTGAAGTTTGTTGGTATGTTCACACTCAATCACACACAGAAAAGTGTCACATACAAGCTTCAAAGCCCTGTAGAGATACTTGGTTTTTATCAAGTAGACTTGAAAAATAGAGCTTTTTTTTTTTTTTTCCTAAATGATTCTTTCTCCATGTTAGCTTTAGGTCTTCCCTTTGCACTGTACCTCAAGAAGAATATATTTTTTAGACCTCCCAACTATATCCCACTATTGTTTCCTTGACACTCATGACCATGGGTGTGAGAAGGAGGGATATTATTTCGTGTTGTGACTAAGCTGCAGTTTTAGTAAGGTGCTGTGTCCCTGGGTCTCACTAGCGTGTCCTTTACATCCTCTCTTGCCTTTTCTCCAATTCTAGAAGAGGGAATAGAATGTACCCCCTGGCCATCCTCAGAAGTAATGTAGGGTAGATGAAAACGGGACTGGGTCGAGTTTTAGCAGTAGCACCTGCAAGCATCTTCTATTGCCAACTTCTACCCCCTTCAGGTGAGGCAGATCCAGCAACTTAAGAAAGCTTTTCAGGATACTTCCTAGTTTTTCCCATGAGTGTGTGGTAGTACTTGTGGAGGCCAATCCTGCAAGTGTGGACTTCTCATTCTCATCAGCCTACATTTGGTCTGTATCGATTATTTGAAAGGCTTTTGCTGTTTGCATATATTTTTATGCCTCTGTGGAGTCTGGTTGTATGTGGTCAGGGAAACAAATGTTCAGTCAAGTCCTTTTTCTCCCAGCTTGTTCTCTCTCCAGATTTTGGTTATCTTGTTCTGTGAATTCAGTTGTTTGGTGGCTTAACATATAAAGTATTCAACTTTTAGATGTTCAAGTTTTCCTACTCGTAAATACTGAGGTAATATGATTTCTCACCCCAAATGAAGGCCCTCTGCCTTTGATTTGTGATGTAGTTCACATACTTAAACCCTCCAGGCTAATATGTACAGACATTTTGGTATGAGGGACTTGTTCTCCACATGATCTCTGAGAACTTATCCAATACTAAAATTTGGGGATATGGAATATTTAAAAAATATAACACAGATTGCTCAGAAAGTCCTTCACTCCAACGTACCATTTCATAGACAACAATGTTGAGTTTTGTGCTCTTTATTTTTGTTCGTAACAATTAGTTACATTTTTTTCCTCTAGCATGAAACAAGAAAGTGTGACATGAATGACTGTATTTCTGTTTGATGTATATACACTTCCACACACAAACACATGCCTGCACACTCACTGGAATCAGGAATTACATCGTGAGCTAAGAAGGAATACATGTGAGGGCCATCTGTCATCTGTAAAATGTAACATAAGAAAATGCATGTAGTCATATTTACTGTATAAAAAGTGTTCTGGCACTTAATCAGATGCATAAATGTAAACAGCACTGGAATATTAAATTAAGTTTAAGTTACTTTTTATAAACTTATCTAGGATTTCCAAAAGGAAAATTATACTGTTAATTATACTGTTAATTTCTTATTATACTGTCATGTCTATCTGTTGCAGAAAGGACCCACTAGATTATATTAGTCCTGAAAGTATATTAAGGTTTTCTGTCTCTAATGAATCTTTGAAGATATGAAAACATTAAATGAAAATATTTCAAACATATCATTAAGTCAGCCTTCAAATATATACATCATATTGACTAACCTGTTTTATTTCTGATGGTCATAAACTCTTAGGCCATTTAGAGTCCAAATGATAAAATAACATATAAAGGAAGACAAGAAATACATTATGAAGCTTTTGAAATTAAAAAAAAAAAATCAAGAGTATGTTCCCCACTGTTTTTCATTCATTAGTACCTCCAACTTACACATTTTACTATTAAATATACAATAGAACCTTCCTAAGTTGACCAGCCAAGAGACTGCAACAAACTGGTCAGCATATGGAGGGAATCAGTGTAAGGAACTAGCCCTTTGGTCCATACTGATACGTACCACATAGCTGGTCTATGGAAATCGCGCCAAGTTAAGGAAGTGGTCAATGTAGAGAGGTGCTCAACTATGGAGGTTCTACTATAATGTGATGAAACAAATTAAAAACTTTTGAAATAACAAAGATGGAATGCCATGTACATTTAGTTGTTCTCTTTTTGACTTCAGTCTTATGTCTTTTGGGGAGTTTTTTTTTTTTTTTTGTAGCATGATAACCATTTGTTTAAATGTTAAGGAATAACATTAGAGGAAGTATAAGGAACATTAAAATTCTTTGTTGAAAACTTGAAACTAATCCTTGTAATCATTTGGTTTAACTGGCTGATTGAATTTCCATTTTTATTTTTTTATAATGTGTTTTAGTGGATTGATGGAAAATAAAAAACTTTAAATCTCACAATTTCCATCTGATCATTAAGCTCACACTATTATTACCAGACCATGATTTAATAAAAAAACTACAACTTTTTAATTATATAAGCTTTCTCACTGTATCAGTTTTGAAGCAAATTTCACAAGAGTGCAGTGGTAGAAATTCTTGCTCCTCTCACCTATATATATTATCACCTTTTTTCCTTAGTATTATATTCTCTGCATGTGGGCTAGTGGCAAACTTTTCAGTTTCCATTGCCTTTGAGAGGAGGCACCAATAAAATGTTAGCAGAAGCCCTTGGCTGAAGTTTTAGGAACAGCACTTTACAAACTTCTGACTCGTGCAGGAGGCATCATTTATTGTTTTTGACCCTTTTTAATTACTGCTGACTAAAGCAGGGATGTATGGAGCCATTTGGAAGAATGATACAAAGGCTCAGAGAAGCACAAATACTTGGTCTTAATACTTTAAACTACTAGAAGAATGCCAGAAAATGCCCATTCCAGACTTCTCTTCTGTGAAGAAAATAAAATAAATCATTTATGGGTAGCCCACTGACATGGGTTTTTTGACAACAGCAGTAAATGCTATTTTTATATAAATATGTAATATCCAGATCTGAATGAAAAGAACATACTGCCTCTATGCAATATCTGTTATCAGTTTATGAACAATCCCTATTACTCAAGTCAACTCTTGAAAGCCATTTGTTTATTTTACTTTTTATTTTTTTTTAAATTGCCTACATGTCACGGGCAAAGCTCTCATTCTTTTAGTTATCTGTGTTGCATGTATTTTTCTCCATGTTTGTTTACAGCCAAAACTCACAGATAAAATGTATTCAATTTGATTGTGATAACCTATGCATCATGTCTTGAAAAAAATAAAATTGTTTCTTTTTAGTTCCATTTCTTACTATTGGAATTTTTTTTGTACTGTACACTGATTTGCCAGTTGGAAGGGACTGGAAATATTCAGAATGTGTCATATTGGAGGTATGGCATGAATGTCTCCATCAAAAGGTTATTATTGATTTATGTGAAAAGAGTTGGAAGAAAAGTTTATTGTAGTCTTTTGACAAGGTCTATATAATGGCAACTTCAGGAGAAAAACTTATTTGTAAAATCAGATAAAATTGTAGACAGTGGTGATATCCTGGATGCCTGGGAAAATACTTAATGTTTATATATTATTTTAAGTAAAATAATTCAGCATATGCTACCAACTACTAATTTAACATAATATTCCACAGAGAATCATGGGGATGATTTTAATAATACTGTCTCTTAAGAGTAAGTTAGAAAGATACCAGGCACACAGTAACATTTTTTAATGGTTGCTTCAGACCATGGTAGGCATACATCCTTCCCCTACCTTAAATATGCAAGGCTACCTTCTATTAAAATGGCTATAGTAGGCCAGACTGGTGGCTCACACCTATAATCTTAGCAGTCTGGGAGGTCAAGGAGGGTGAATTGCCTTTAGCTGAGGAGTTTAGGACCTGCATAAGTAAGAATGAGACCTCTGTCTCTACTAAAAAACAGAAAAATTAGCTGAGTATGGTGGTGTACGTCCATAGTCCCAGCTGGAGGCTGAGGCAAGAGTATCACTTGATCCCGGGAGTTTGAGGATACTCTGAGCTATGATGCCAGGACACTCTAGCCTGGGGCAACAAAGTGAGATTCTGTCTCAAAAAAAAAAAAAAAAAAAAAAAAAGTTATATGGCTATAGTTAATGAGGAAAGTTCTTAAGATTAAATCTCAGATTTCTTTTTGAGAATCTACACTTGTTTGATGTGCTCTTTTTAGTGTGATATAAAAATCACATAAGATTTGTTTCTAACCCTCAAAGAACTTCCATATTATGGAACAAATATTATGATGCCAGCTTTGACCAACTTCAAGTTGAAACATGGAGACTTATACTCTAACTTTGAATTCTAACTCTGTCATGTTTGAGATTTTCAGAACAATACCTAAATTTTTATGAGATACAAAATAAATAAAATCCAAGATTCAAGTAATATAGTACGTAAAACTTACTCCATGTGGTACTTAAAAGGCAGAGTCATCTTCTACACTGGTTAGCCACATGTAGAAGACAGAAACGGGACCCACACCTCTCACCATTGACAAGAACTAACTCTCACTGGAGAAAAGATTTACATTTAAGACACAAAACGGCTACAACTTGATCTTTACCTTAGAATTGAAAACAATGTATATTAAAAAATTGTACCCTTGTATTAATGTGAAATGAAGATACAACAAAGCAGGACAGGAGTCATCACTCCAGGTTTCCAATTGTGGCTCTACTTGTTGATAATCTGTGGGACACTGATAAAACTGTTTTCACACTGTAAGATGAAGCTAAAAAAAGAGAAAAGTATTAACAAGAATTTTGCAGAGTTATTGTTAATTTTAGATCAAGTGATGCACTGAAGAAATTTAGTACTGTAGCTAGCACTATAGTAAATTTTGAATCTGTTACTTATTTGTATTTATCAATACAAAACTACAATACAAAATTTTTATCAATACAAAAATACAATAATATTTTATAATGATAAAGTTTTTAATAATTTTTTTTAAATTTCAATTTATTATTTAACCCCATACTTCTGTGAGATACAAATGAAAGCATTTTTTCATCCTCACATTTAGGGATAAGGCAATTTTGGAACAAATCAACTGTAGAATCAGCCTAATAACACCATGGCAGGTGATGTCCTTACAGAACTGGCTTTTGCTCTTCTCAGCACTGCCTTCAGAGCATCATGTAATGTTCTGTGAAACTTGGATCTCTTCTCTTGCGTTTTCTGAATTTCATAAAATCCAAGAAGCCAAAATGTCATGCAGAATACCTGATTCAAACTTCATTATCCACAGTGTCTTTGTCTCTAGTCTATCCAGGTTTCTTCCTCCACACCCAGCACGTCTGCCATGTCCTGTGGCACAATGATCGCCCACACTCTCTGTGAAATTCCAGCTCATTCATTGTCAAGATGAGACACATTAAAAAAATAAACAATGACAATAAAAGCAAAGAAAATCTTTTCTATTTACAATGATATATTTGACATCAAATTCTAATTCAACCCTACTTTCCTTATAGTGAAAGGAAGGTAACTGGAATAAAAGAGGAAGGACAACCAAATTTCTTATATATTTTTAAGTACATAACACAGCTAGCAATTGACTATGTATAAAAAATGTGCAATGGATTCACATTAGACCTGGAAGATATCACTTCAAAGGGCCATGTGATGACTTGTGATTTAATTTTGCATCAGTGTATCTCCTAATAACATTAGGCAGAAAGCTACGTGAAAAAAAATTAACCTTTGTGACCAAAATTAATGAACCTTAAAAAGTAAAACAACCTAGTACAAAATAACCAATGTGGTTTTTATATATTTAAGTTTTCTTCTCAGCTTTTTTAGAATAAAAAACAAAGATTCTATGTGGGATCTTAGTAACACGGTTTAGCATAGACATGGTTATTTCCCAAACAGTTAAAAGAATCAACTGTGTGAAAAGTATAAGGACATGGTCTTGTTGATGGAGTTGAGTGTAATCAGTGAACTTGCTGCCAACTGAATGAAATATGAATTTTTAATTTGATTTTGTTTTACAAAAGTTATTTGAAATAATTTCTTTGTATATAATCAGGATTCATTGATCTCCTGTGTGTCCGGAACTAAAGAAATACATGACAGGTAAAGAGTAAGTCATGGAGCCAATCTTATTATGACAAAGACATTAATCCATAAACTACTTGCAAAATCAGAATATTTCAGGGCTGGAAGAATCTTCAATAACAATCTCCATAACTGCAATTCAGAATACTATATCTCAGAAATTATACGTGATTCATGGAAAATCATAAACCAGAAATAGAACTGGTTGTCTTAAAACTCTGTTTTGTTGCTAATTAGGATATACAAGGGTGTGAACTCAGAGGACTTAAGAAAGGTCCTGCCATCTTCGCTTGATTCTTTAGGGTTACAGGAAAGAATACAGACAAATACATTTCTTTTCATCTCTCACTATGCTTATTACACTATTTTTGTCAAGATAATCTAACCTTATGGTCACTTATTGTTGAATCTTGTATTACTTACCAGGCCCTTAAAACAAAATCAAATTAAAGTAATACAAAAATCAAAGTAAAAGCTTTCAAAAGAAAGAAAAGAAAGGAGAACATTTTTTAACATAGAAAGTCCCAAACTAAAATAAATATGAGGTATTCATTAGACAAGTCCTTAAAAACCTTATTTAAACAAATCTGATTATATAACCACACCTATAAGCTCAATTTTCAAAAAGGAAAATATTACACTGAACACTTGTGGAAAGAACTTCAGAAGTAGATTCATCTACTAAACCTAAGAACAGATCTTGGGGAATATAATTAGAGGGTGTGAAAAACATTTTGAACTTTATTTCTTACACCAAAATGCCAAATGGTAGAACTGTGATTGGAAAAAATGCACCAGCTATTTTTAACATCCTTCATATTAAAAGAAAAAAATCTTGGAATGGAAATAAAGTCATTACAGATAATTGTAACTTTCCAAACTGTACAGTTTGACCCAAACTTTCCTCTGTTTATTCTAGAATGTCTTTCAAAGATTAACTTAGAGTCTGAGGGTGGTCAGTCAACCAATGCATTTACAAGTTGAGGTATAATTTAGAAAGGTGAGATAATATGAACATAAAGCAATGATTCTTCAAACTTTACTGGGCATCAGAGTGAGAGTTTCTGATGTTGGGAAGAGGCCTGAGATTATGCCTTTCTAAGAAGTTCCCAGGAGACTTTATGTTGCTGATTCATGAAGAACAGCACTAGCACCCATGGGAACCAAGTGCCCATCGACCTATGAATGTATGAATAAATTGTGGTATATGTACACCATGGAATACTATGTAGCATTAAAAAAAGATGTGGAGACTTTACCTCTTTTATGTTTACATGGATGGAGCTGGAAAATATTCCTCTTAGTAAAGTATCTCAGGAATGGAAAAAAATATCCAATGTACTCAGTACTATTCTGACACCAATTTATAATCACTCACACTTTCATATGAAAGTCACACTTTCATATGAAAGATGAATCACACCTATAGCCCAGGATGAAGGTGGGAAAGAGAGGGGGATGGGAGGGGAGGAGGGTGATTTGATAGAGGAAGGGGAAATGGTGGGATCATACCTATGGAGCATATTGCAAGGGTACAAGTCAAATCTATCAAGTATAGAACACAAATGTCCTAACACATTAAGTAAATGAGGCAAAATCTATGTTAATTTGTTGGATGTTAAGCCCTTCAATTTGTACAAAAAATCAACACACTGAATCCCACAAAGGCATAAATGTATTCATGATCTATGTATATATGACTTAATCAAAGAAAAAAAAAATGAGGGGCCAGGCTCTTGCCTGTAATGCTAGCACTCTGAGAGGCCGAGGTGGATGGATTGCCTGAGCTCAAAGGTTCAAGACCAACCTGATCCGGAGCGAGACCCCATCTCTAAAAATAGCCTTGAGTTGTGGTGGGTGCCTGTAGTCCCAGGTACTTGGAGAGAAGCTGGGACAAAAGAATCACTTGAGCCTAGGAGTTTGAGGTTGCTGTGAGCTGTGATGCCACAGCACTCGACTGAAGGCTACAAAGTGAAACTCTGTCTTAAAAAAAAAAACACAAAAAGAAAGGAAAAGAAATGGGGACTTTCAGGTATTCCCCTGGTCCAACTGTGTCAAATCCTATGTGTTTATAAGATCTCATGTGGTCCTTAGGAAGATTAAGATTTGACATGAGGGCTGGGGGCAATGGCTCATGCCTATAATCCTAGCACGCTTGGATGCTGAAGCGGAGGATTGCTTGAGGTCAGAAGTTCAAGATTGGCATGAGGAAAATAGTGAGACCCCATCACAACACAAAAGTTGAAAAATTAGCTGCATGTGGTGGCACATGCCTGTCATCCTAGCTGCTCAGGATTCTGAGGTAGGAGGATCACTGGAGCTAAGGATTTTGAGGTTGTAGTGAGCTATGATGATGCCACTATATCTTAGTCTGGACAACAAAGAGCAAGTCTGTTTTGGGGAAAAAAAAAAAAAAAAAAAAAAGAGGTTGGGGGGGAAGAAAAAAAAAAAGATTTGAGATGTGATTCACTGGTCTAAAATAAAAAAAAAAATAAGTAGGATCAAAAGGGCAAGGAAATAATGAGTGTTCAGCTTGAATGAAGTTACTTCCTAGAGAATTAGGTAAATAGTGCTTAGTAGTGATGGTCCTTAATAAGCTTCTATACAGAAGTGGAGATGACAGGGCAACTTCCAGTAATCAGCATATTTCTCACAAACTACAAAGTTAATTCTTTTATATGTATATATTTACATAATGTATAGACATACTCATATATACACACATATGAACACATATACCTACACACACATATAAATGCTATACCCATACTTGATTAAGATACACTGATAATGTTAGCGCAAAATATACGGTCAAGGAGCCAAGTCACAAAGTTTCTCCTATTTTTTTTTTTCCTTTTATTTATTTATTTACTTTTTTTGTTATTTGTTTCTGTTTTGTTTTTTGAGATGAGGTCTTGCTAAGTTGCACAGGTTGGGCTGAAAATTGCATTTTCAAGCGATCCTTTTGTTTCAGCCTCCCAAATAGCTGAGACTACGGGCATGTGCTGTCATCCCTTGCTACATGAGGCCTGTGTTCTGTAAATTGGGATTGAGAACTATGGTTTCTCCACCAATTCCTTTCTAAATAAATAATAAAAATATGTAGTTCTCTGATTTATGTCCAAATACGCGGTTTCCATCTCTCCTGACAGGAGATCAAACCCTATGCCAGATAACTGAACTATTTCCTTCCTTCCAACAGGTAAGCCAATCTTGCACTTGTGTGTCTGTATAAAAAGGAAAGTAACTGCATCCATTTCCTGAGGGGGGAGGGGGGATATGGTTGATTACATTAAGAGCATAAAGCACAATACTAAAGTGGGGCTGTTCCTCTAGTGCAGTGGTTCTCAACCTTCCTAATGCCGCAGCCCTTTAATACAGTTCCCGTGGGTCGCGACCCACAGGTTGAGAACCGCTGCTCTAGTGTAAGGATATGTTCCAAGTCAGAACTTTCCTTCCCTGGAAAAGATAAAATTTCTGCCAGCTTCTCTGTCTCTGAGAACAGGGTTCAGTTATTAACGGCAGAAACCAAGAACTGCAGTGAGAGAAATTTTTCAAAGATCAGTGGTCAGACTGTGTTCGACTCCCTGGCAGAGAATGGCGAGCACCAAGCAGATAACTCACATCTAACCCCAGGCCCCACCCTCATGTGACTGCGGAACTTCTGGGAATTTAACTTTGTCTCTCCAACTAGAAGACGCCTCTTAATAATTTTAACATATGGTTAATATGAGAATGAAACAATAACACAGAACAAGCATTCACGCATATTGGTACTTGCAAGTTCATAGTTTCTTAGTATCTGTTGCTGTTTTCTTTAGTTACCTGTCCATTGGCGGCAGCAATGGATAAATAAGTCACATTTTCTTGGCTCTTGTAGAAAAGCTAGATTGGATCAGAAGCTGTGAGCCAAAGTTGAAAGCTCTCTAGCTGGAGTTTTCGACCAATAAACTCTGTACTGGCATGCCAGGACCTCTTTTTTCACAGATGTGCTCTTCCACTGTACTCAAAAAGTATAAAGTAGGTCCACAATAATTGAATGCACATGTTTTTTGGTGGTGATTATTTGACAAAACACTAAACAGACGGGCCGTGTTTTTTGCTATTTTAGGTAAGAAACAACTTTTCAGGACATCAGACTATCACAAAAGATATGTCAAATGTTTGCTTTTCTTTTGAAATATATCAAAACTACATTTTAAAATATTAAATAGAACATGATTAGAAGAAACAAAAAGTTTTCCTCAAACAAGTGACATAGTACAAAATTTGATACACAAAATATTTTGATGTATGTATATATTCATGCAAACTATAAAACACTTATACCATAATAGTGATAGCATGTCAATTATTACAGTCTTTCTAGTTATTGTTTATATCTTTTAATTATTTCATTAAGACATTAAGTACTGTAGAACCTCCATGGCTGACCATCTCTTTAAGTTGACCTGATTTTCATAGACTGGACAGGCACCACATGTACGGGTCAGTCCAGGAGGCCTAGTTCCTATGTCAACCACTGTGTATGTTAACCAGTTAGTTATGTTCCCTTAGGTGGCCAGCTTACAGAGGTTCTAGTGTATTTAAAAGCATTTAAGAGAATAGGAGGGATAAGAGAGAGCAGCAAAGGAGGGACAGAGAGAAAGAAATAAAGATTGATTGACTGGGAACCAGGCTTAAATGTCTCTTCATTGAAGAAGCAGCAGCACAAGTGAGAGGCACAGACACCACAGGAGCAGAATGGCCAGTTCCCAACTAACTGACCCATGTCAGGTGCAGTCCTAGAGCTCAGCTTGTCTCTGTCCTCCCCTTCAATAACTTAGATGGAAGTTGGATTTTGTCTGGTTTCCTGACAGGCCTCCAGCCCAGCAAGATTAGGGAGGGTGAGAAGATGAGAGAGGCAAGGTTATGCCAAGGTGAACATCTGCAGAGAGATCATGCTGTCCATGACCCACACGGGGAGCAGGGAAGGCCGCTGGGCGGAAACACACCATTGAATGGTACGTCGGCAGAGGGATAGTGTTCTTTCCTTTACCATTACATTTCTGGAAATAATTGACCTTAAAATTTTCCCTAAAGAGTGGTTCTCGGGTGGCGCCTGTAGCTCAGTGTGTAGGGCGCCGGGCCCATATACCGAGGGTGGCGGGTTCAAACCCAGCCCCCGCCGAACTGCAACCAAAAAATAGCCAGGCATTGTGGTGGGCACCTGTAGTCCCAGCTGCTCAGGAGGCTGAGGCAGGAGAATCGCGGAAGCCAAAGAGCTGGAGGTTGCTGTGAGTCCTGTGATGTCACGGCACTCAACTGAGAGCGGTAAAGTGAGACTCTGTCTACCAAAAAAAAAAAAAAAAAAAAGAGTGGTTCTCTTAGTATTTCAGAGGAAAATATAGGAGTGTACATTGGAATATAAACGCCTATTACAGCCAAGAGGCACAATGTTACCTTAGGTTCCTCATTGCCCATTAGGTACTTCATTCTTCCCCGCCCCCAATAAAAATAAATCACCTCTCTAGACTGTTGAGATGGATTTTTCAATTCTCTTCTTTGATCCATCAATGTAAAAGTAGCATCAAGGAAAGCAAAGAAGTGAAAGGACTAAAGGGGTGAGGAGTTCTCTTGTGTGTCTGGAGCTGCTTCATGTGCCCGGGCATCTTGTGACTACACAGCGGCAGTTAGACAGTCACCTGCACTTGTCACAGGCTAGGGGACTGACAACTTCAATCAGAGTATCAGGAGCTCAATAAATTCCATCATAAGAAAAATAAAATATGGGCTTCACAAGGCTTCTACTTTAGGAAGTCAACTTGTGAGAATATAAGAAAAAAAAGCATAGCTTTGTGTTTCACCTTTTGGGACACAAAATACTTAGATAATAGAAGCATAAAGCTTTAGGAGTTTGTCCTTAGAATCCCCAAATTGAAAAAACAATCAAAACATTTTGAAACATTTAAGTTGTAAGAGTTTAATTTAATTCTTTTTTATTTTTATTTTTTTTCAAATTCTAATTCCTGGGCATCACTGATTTTTTTTCCTCACTAAAATAAGAAAGGGGATTATGCATAATTATAGAAAAACATCTGTGAAGTCCACTTTAGAACCACAAAATACATGTATATCATAAAGGAGTCTTTCATTTTATAAAATCATTCATTTTCCTTGACCAGACATGGTAAGGGAAAAAAGAAAAGTAATTTCTCCTTCCTTTTCTGCAGTGAATTTCCACAGCCAACCACAAATGTGAAAGGATTTTATAAGCTTATAGCACTTTGTAACCACACAGTTTTTTGCCCGTCAAAGAATAAGAGGAGAATGGACATTTATTGGTTTGTAATGGTGTTTTAGGGGCATTCAGTGTATACCAACATGCATTCTATCCCATTACAGATGGGGAAGATTTCACATTTGATAAATGCAAAGTTGCTTAAGAACATTTTATTTTATTGTTTGACCAAATGCTTTTTGTGTGCACTTTTTAAAAAATTTAGGCTATTTTTGTCAAAACATGCAAATATTTGGTTTCTATAGATGCTCACTCTCAGTGTTTGCATAGAGTTCTATGCCTGAGATTGACAAATCAGAAACTAGCAGAGTATGTTGGCCAAATGGAACGGTGCTTTTGACCTAGTTTTTAACAGTGCCGGGACACATTTATTTGCACAACACCAAACATGGCATCATGCCTCGCAACAAATGAGGCTACAGCAAGTTCAACACTGTCTGATAATCTGGAAAAAATTGTTCAGTACTGGTTTTCCTTTAAAACCTACTTGTGTGGAAAATAGGTTCATAAAACCATCACTGGATAGAAAGGAATCTGTTGAAGTGATTTGAAGGCAGATGTATCATTGGCAATCAGGAAATAGGAAAGTCTTTCTTCTGCTTGGACAGAACAGAGGACAAAGATTAAGGAATGGGTGAAATAATAAAACTATAAGGGGATTTTAAAGAAAAATTCATGTTTGTTATTAAGCATCTCTACTATCAATTAAGGAATCCACTTACTATTTACCTTAAAATTGAAAAATATTATGTAAACTAGCATAAAAAGTTTAGAGAATAACTAAAAATGAATCATGGATATATGACAAAGTATTAAGAAAAATTAAGATGAAAATTTTGGCTTAGTAAGTGCATTATTATGGCTCCCTACTGGATGTCATACTCCCAAGGAAAGAAAATATAATTATAGCAGGGAAGAAAAAATATAGGGGATACAAATTAAGAAAGTTTTTTAATGCAAAACATCAGAAGTGCTGCCTTCTATGATGAGAATAATTTTATTTGAGATCACCAATACTAGTCTATATATAAAATCCATGCTTCTAACTATATTCAACAGAGAATTTATTTTCATAAATGTACAGAAGTTATGGTAGAAGAGTGTCGAGAAGAAATATTGATCCACAACAATAATTCTTATAAAAATACAATATATGCTTTAGTAAAATAATGGCATACTTATTACGCTAGGCATTTACTTATGTTATTTGTGTTTTTACTTCTGTTATTGATGTTATTTACTTATGTGGTAGGCACTTATTTCAGCCACAGAACGATCAGATAAGCAGATACAAATCTAGGCACAGTTTACTAAAAGAAATGAAGTGATAATTAGTTAAGTATGCTACCCAAGTTACAGATACAGTAGTGACAGAGTTTGGCGCCTGTTCTTGTAACCACCCTTGTCTATATTTGCAGTACTTGCTGTGCTGTGTAGAATTAAGCACCCATATTCTCATCACCTTCTTTGTGTAAGTCTTCAATAAATATAAGAATGAAGATAGAACAAAAGAAAAAATAATGTACGTACTTCACTTTTAACACTTCAGACAGAATTATTTTCTTTTTTGCTTTTCTAATGCATTGAAAAGAATTTGAATCAATAATTTGTATTATTTTTATAACATAAGTGTAGTCTGGTCTTGTGATGTCAGATCCATATTTTTTTCCCCTAGAACTGCCTTTATCAATGGTTGTTCTTACTAAACCTGTAAAATAATGACAACTTTTTATACCTTTTACTAATTATTTCTAAGCAAGTAAAGTGACTGAGAAATGATGAGAACATGATTTGTAAGGAGAGAAACGAAGTAAAAAAGGAAGAGAAAAACTAATAGATTTCAGGGAACATTTGCCAATGTCAATGAGCCTTTGGGATTAATTGTTTCGTTTTTTGTTTGTTTGTTTTGGCCTGGGCTGGGTTTGAACCCACCACCTCCAGCATATGGGGCTGGCGCCCTACTCCTTTGAGCCACAGGCACCTCCCTGGGATTAATTGTTTGTAGACATATGAGGAACATGAAGGACAGCGAGATGTTGATGACAGCCTAGGCTCCGCTCACCTCCATGTCAGGTGTGAGGAGAGTGGCCTTAGGAGACACAGGAGCACATGCATCCTCTCTAATTTTGAATTTTTTGGCATTCCTTGATAGTCTAAATAATAACCTCATGTTCATTTATTTTTTGTGACTTCTCTGGAGCCCATGATGCTGTTGGATATTTCACATTTTCATGTGTTTTCTATTCTATCCCTTCTCGTCTTTTTCCTTTCTGAGGGCTTCTTTTCAATGTCCTATTTCTCTTCCTCTGAGCAATCCATAAATAATAGTTTCCTCTACAATTTCATCCATATCATAGGAAAGAGCATAGATTTTGAAGTCAGTCCAATAAGTAATTACTTATTTTCTGTTCCCCTCAAAAACCTTTGCAAACTTGGAGAATATATAAATCTCTTTATAGTCTCATGCTTTGGCTGAACCTGCCTTACAAGGCCCTCCCTCCCATGACCTGGGGCTAATTCTGGCTCTTCTCCATCCAATCTCAGCCACTAAAACTTCCTTCTTCCCGTCTCATACAATACCTGTACTCCAAGCGTCAGTCATTCTCCTACCCTCACCCCCTAATTATTCAATGTAATGCTTTCCCCTTTTTGTGAATATTGCCATATATTGTTGCTTCTACATGTCACGCACCCCTAATTCTAATTTCTCTTGGATAACCCTAATGATAACTCAGGTTCAACAAAACACCACTTCCTGAGGATGTCTTTCTGCCAAATTAGGGAAAGTGTACCACCTAAATATATGTATGACTAAGCTTCCACACTTGTGGTGACTTTGTAATTTATCTTCCATACTTGGATATCATTGAGAGTGAAAGGAAGTGCTATTATGATAATGCCAGTCCAATCGATGTAAACTAGACTACTGTACCTTGTGTGAACTCTGCTTTCCCGGTCACAGAAATGTTCATCTGCTATGAGTTCTGTTTTAGCACAAAGCATTCCATGGAGATGGGTACAGCGACCACACTATTTACTCTGAACCACCAAAACTTATCCAATGACACATGTATGGTATGTGCTCCACCAAAGATATGAGTAGATTTGATTGTATTTCTTAAAAGATGAGATATATCTACGTAATTCTTTTTTTTAATAAAGCTGGATCTTTTTGTTGTAGTTTGCAGACTTTTTCTTCTGAATGAATGGCTATGTATAACAATACTGAGTTTTAATAAAAATAGTTGGGGATAGGTTTTCTGTTTTCCGTATGGAAAATGTTATACTTCTGAATAGTACTGTTATTGTTTCTTTCAATCCTAATGCCTTTTATTTTCTTGATATTGAGTTACCTAGTGCATTGATTAAAAATGATGGTGTTTGTAGTAGTTAAATTAGCAATTTTACACACACAAATCTACACACATGTGTGTAAGGTAATAATTTATGTACACATATCTGTATGTGCATGTGTGTGTATGGCCCTGTAGTTTCCACTATGCGTTGAGGAATTCATTATATACTGCAAGTTTATGCGTTGCTGTTGCTGTATTCTATTGAATTTGTGAGAATTACATCATTAGGTTGGTTTATAGGCTTACCCCCCCGTGCCTATTTGACCAAGATATGTATGTCCCTATAGTTTATTTTGTGGGTTTTTGAACCACATAAAAGTATAATGAAAGTTGATGCACTCTTATATTTTACCTTTTTCTCAACACCATGTTCTTGAGCTAAGCTGGTGTTTTGTTTGTTTTGATATATTCTGAACAATGTGGATGTTCTCAGAAAGGTAGTTGCAACCATTACCATTAAAAATGCTTTTTCAGATATAGAGTTGCAAAGGGGCAAAATGATTCTTCGTTTATATCCTATCACTGACGGTGCTGTGTCCTATCCATTAATTTCTTCAACTTTAACAGATGATGCCAGACCGTGTTTCCCACATGGTTATTCCTCTCTGCGTTCTCAGCAGTGGTGTGTGCAGGTTCCATTGCTCCACATCTCTGACTGCCTTGTCAGACCTTAACATTTTGGCAAAGTGACAGGTGTGTGAGCTATTCCATAGGATACTTTTTGGCATTTCTCATTATTTATATGGCTAAGAACCTTTTCTTATATTTATTATTTGCCTGGTATTTGTCTTCCATGAATTACTTGTAGAATTTTTTCCTTTATTATATTATCTGTGTGCATGCATGTGCACTGTGACATGTGAGTGCAGTTTTGGATCATTTTGCAGGAATTCTAAAACCTTTCGCATTTCCAGTTCTTACAAGCATTGCACATATTTTAGCTCTTTCTGCAACTCACCTTGACTTACTCAGTCTCCTGTGTGGATGAATAAACATTTACATTTAATATAAACAAAATTGTCTATTTTTTATGTTCTCTGAGATTATCTATTATAGATATATATCTATATATAGATATATATAGATATATATAATAGATTATATCTATTATTTCCTCCAAGAAATCCTTCCCTATGTTGAAGTGGTGAAGATATTCTCAGATAATATTTTGTTAAAGCTTTATAGTTTTGCTGTCCATACTTTGTTCTGGAATTCATCTGCAACTTATTTTTTTCTATGTACTTTCTATATCATATTTTTCCTTAAGTATATCCAATTTCTTCAGCTCACTTTTCGAAAAGATCATTTTTTTCCTTGCTGATGTGCCACGCCATCTCTGTTTTATATCAACTGCCCAGGCAGCATTTAAGACCATATCACACAACTGTTGGAATGTACTCTATCTCATTATTGTTTATTCAAAATATTTTCATATTTTTGTTATGTTTTTCTACAACCTCTGGTAACTTGTTTTTATTAATTTAAAATAATATGAAAACGTTTCAATTTTTTTATATTATGATACTTTCTAACTCAACTGCACTACTTAAGAGAACTTTCTCTGTGTGACCTAAGTCCACTGAAATTTATAGTTTTGTGAAGTTGTTATACCTTACTGGTAGGATAAACTTTTATTTCCAATGATGTGACATCCTTTTGTTGAGAAATGCTTTCGCCTTACAGCTTATCGTAAATGACTGTCACTACATCTTTCTCTCAGTTGCTGTTTGTATGGTCTGTCTTTCCAAATTTATTGTTGATCTTTTTGCTTCCTAATGTGTAACATATGTGCTTTTGAATTTTACTCAATTACAATTGTTAATCTAAACTTTTATCTTTTTATTTTACTGATGCATTAGTCTACTTTCATATACTGTAGTTTTTGATATATTTGGGATTAAATCTTTCATTTTGTTTTGTGCTTGTTATCACTCAAAAGAAAACTCATGTTTTCTTTTTATCCCCCCTCTCTTTCATGCTGAGCCTTTTCTTTCTTTCTTTCTTTTTTTTTTTTAATTTAATACTTTGAACTTCTAAGCCCGTATTCTTTTTTTTTTTTTTTTTTTTTAAGTACAATGGGAAATAGTGTATCCATTATTGGTCTAAAATTGATGAATAACTTCCACCTTCTCAAACCAAAGACCTGGGAACATCTCAATTTCATTGAACTACTTCCCAAATTGTTTCTAATTTTTTGTATTTTCAATTCAATTGTTTTTATGTAACTTCCATTAGACATTATTATTATTACTATTTGTATGTAGTCTATAGTACATTACCTATACTTACATCATTATCACTTTTTGTCTTCCTTCTAATAATTCAGGTCTTATGGGATCACGACCTTCTGCCTCAAATATATTCTTTGGAATGTTCTCTAGCAAACATCTGTTTGTTCTAGATCCTCTCATTTATGGTCCTCTAAGATGTTTCCATTTTCTCTTCATTTTTGGGAAGTGTATTCTTTCAGCCCATGGATGATATCATATTTTTCTTCTCTCATTCATCAATTTGAGGGGTAGAAGTCAGTTGTAAGAAGCTTAATTACATTTCTTGTAATGTAGATCTTTCCCTAGGTTTTGATTAAGATTTCCTCTTTTTCCTGTTATTTTCAGTTTCATTATGTGGTATATAATTTTACATATACATATTTAAAATATATATAATTTGGTTTAGGTTATGTTGGATTGGTAGGGTACATGCACGGATGAATTTAATAGACTCTTAGACATCATGTGTACAAATATTGCCTATTTATTCTCTCTTTTTGTTGAAATTTTCATAATATATAATAGACATTGTCACTAAATCTTCCAAGTACTTTAATGCCTTTTCTGTATTTTACACATTTTGTACTCGTGGGCCAATTTTTGAATAAATCATTCTGACTTATCTTCTAGTTTACTAATTCTGTTATCATGTCTGTCAAATTAGGTCCAACTTTTGGTCGGTTATTACATTTTAATCTAAACATTTTTATTTAAAAATTTTAATTTTAATTATTATATTAATTATTTCTTGAAGTTATATTTTGCTTTTTTAAAAAATCTGCAATTTTATTTTATAGTTTCTTATTCTCTATAAATTTATTCTTTCTTTACTTGTTTAAAAATATTATATATACTATATGTTCTTTATGACCACTCTGTGTATAATTTTGATATTTGTTCTGATTATTTTAGTATCTGATATTTTTGCATTAATCCCTTATCTTTTATATCACTGCTTATGTTTAATCATGGTAACTTTTTCCTTGTGCACATGGTTTTCTTTGCTTGGTGCTTCTTTATGACCTTTTTGAATGTCTTTCAGGAGATACCTAAGGTTTAAAATAAAGGTATATGTTTTATTTATTTATTTTTTATTTTATTATTATTCATTTTTTTATTGTTGAATATTTATTGAGCATCCAAAGACCAGGCTACACTGATTGCATTTGTTAAGTAAAGTCCCTCTTGTAATTGTGACCCATCCCCAAGAGGTGTATCATACCCCTCCACCCCCCTCTTCTTCCCTCTCCTGACACCCCTCTCCCCAGACCCCCCCACCATGTACTAGGTCATCAATTGTTCTTATAAGAGAATTGAGTACATAGGATTCATGCTTCTCCATTCTTGTGATGCTTTACTAAGAATAATGTGCTCCACTTTCATCCAAGTTAATACAAAAGATGTAAAGTCTTCATCTTTTTTAATGGCTGAATAGTATTCCATGGTATACATATTCCACAACTTATTAATCCATTCCCAGGTTTGTGACATTTAGGTTGTTTCCATATTTTGGCATTTGTAAATTGAGATGTAGTAAACAGCCTAGTGCAAATGTCTTTTGATGAAAGGATTTTATTTCTTCTGGGTAGATGCCCAGTAATGGGATTGCAGGATCAAATGGGAGGTCTAGCTTGAGTTCTTTGAGGAGTCTCCATACTTCCTTCCAAAAAGATTGTATTAGGCTCCAGTCACATCAGCAATGTGAGAAGTATTCTCCACATCATGCCAGCATCAGCAGTTTTGAGATTTTGTGATGTGGGCCATTATCACTGGATGATATCTCAGGGTGTTTTTGATTTGCATTTATCTGATAATTAGGAATGATAAGCATTTTTTCATATGCTTGTTAGCCATTCATCTATCTTCTTTAAAGAAGTTCTATTCATTTCTCTTGCCAGTAATATAAGGGATTGTTGTCTCTTTTTGTGTTGATTAAGTTGAGTTATCTATAGACCCTAGTTATCAAGTTTTTGTCCAAATAACTATATGTATCTTTTAGAAAGTATTTATATTTTCACTTTCTCTTTCAAGTGCATGAGATCCTATCAGATGGCAAACTTTAAATGAATCTGGCTTGAAGAATCTTTGACAACCCAATTAAACATATATGAGCTGAAAATCATGTGATATCTGGAAATTGCTGACAATCTCTTGAGGAAAAGATTTGGATTAATTTGAAGAGTATAGCACAAAAGGTTATTATTTAGATCATGTATGGGAGAGACTGGGAGAGGTAGGTCACTGAGTCATATATTGGTCCCCTTTAACTCCTCATAATTTCAGCTGCATTTCATCATGATTGACAAATATGTTCAGAGTAAAACAATCTCTTTAGGATGCTTCTTTATCTTGAAGTTCTTGCTATCTTGTCAAATAATCTTGGCAGTTCTGTTATGTTTTGTTTTGCATATGTTTACCCAGCATTTTCAGTTACTTTGTGTGTCGGTGTTGGTCCGGTAAAAATGGTCATATTTCTCTAAACATGTTTAGGCACACTATAGACTAAATGGAGAAATGAATTGAACCAGGGTTAAAATTATCTCAGGGAAGTACAACTGGCATGGATTGGGCAAGATAGTTAGGATTGTATGTAAGGGCAATGAAATTCAATAGTAAAAGAATAAGCTGGTTACGTTAAAAAAAAAAAAAAAAGAAAAGTGAGGTCCAATTAAAATTTGTTTAGGTCAGTAAATTATAGATTATGTTGGGATTATTGTTAATATTGTGTTAATTAAAAGAATGAAAGTATACTTTCAGAGATGATATTTATTTGTAGGTCAAAGATTTAGTTTTTATTCATTTATTTATTTTTGAGACAGAGTCTTATTCTGTTGCTCCACATTAGAATATGATGGTGCCATAGCTCACAGCAACCTCAAACTCCTGGGTTCAAGTGATTCTTCTGCTTCAGGACAATAGGCACCTGCCACAAAGCTTGCTAATTCTTCTATTTTTAGTAGAGATGGTGTCTAATTCTCAAGGGATCCTCCTGCCTTGGCCTTTCAGAGTGCCAGATTACAAGCGTAAGTGACGCCCAGCCTAAAGATTACGTTTTGAATTTGGCCGTGGGTAGCTGATTTATGGTAGATAATAAATTCATTAGAGGAATAGGAGAAAGGATTAGAGAAGTATACAAGAAAGGCACAGACTGGTTACTGTACCGATAAGCCATTAGACCTATGGCTGTGAAATGGTGGATCTGGCCTCCATGAGGATTGCTGACAATTCATTCATTTTCATTCTGCATTGAAAAAATTATGTCTTTTGTTACCATAGGAACTGCAACAATTAAGCTTCCCTCATTGAGGCATAATGATTGAACATCTGTTTATCAAATGCATTGTTGTATTAACTACAAATGAAATGTGACTGATGCCCTGAATTTAATTTTGGACATATCAATAGCAGAATGATAACATGATATAAATGTCCTAATAAATGGTCTACTAATAAAATAGATTCACATTCTATAGTGTGGCTTTATGTGTAATATAAAATTATGTATTAGCAATAAAAGTATAAACATTTAATTTAATTTTTTTCTCAAAAATTCGCCTATGTTTCTCAGTTTTATTACTTTCTTTCCCTTCCTTCTGGGCTTCATTTTTTCAAAGTTAAATCATTTAAAAAACAATGATATATATTTGCTCTACTATGGTTTCTATCATTCTTTCCTTCTTCTTAAGTTTCTTTATTCTTTTCTTATTTTAATAGTTTTTTCATTTAAAAATTACATGTATTTGAAATAAATAAATCAAAGAAACTATAATTTTTGTCTAATAGTTATTTCTTCTATGTGCAACAATCATGTGTGTTCTATTTTAGAACAGTTCAGTCATCTAGATAATTACTTCCTTCAGAAAATTAGGGGGGGGTCACGTTTTCCTTGCAATATATGCATATGGTGCACAAATCAAACAAGATTCAGCTGGTTCTGGAATAGGAGTCTTAGGATTTGAAAGCAAGGGCCATCTCTAAAGCCCCTAGACATATGAACTATATCAAAAGTCCCAAGCTATCCGAATATTTATTTTTTCACTTATGAAATGTATATTTCTTTTGTTACCTCTCTCATGGGGTGATGCACAATGTGGGCATGAAAAATGTGCTGTACATATTTCCAGCCACTCAAAATTCTGTCCCCTCAAGAGGATTTATGAGAATGATGCTCAAATACAGCACTCATGAGGATGAGATTTTGGGGTTTACCATATAGAGTATGCTCAATAGTGTGAAGCACATGAAAGTGAAAATCTGAGCTGTCTTAATAGCTACCACAGGGCTAAGAAAAATAGAATTATTGTAGATTTAAAATAGTGTGGGATTTCAATAAAAAAATCCGGTTAAATCATTTTCCATTCTCATCAGCTACTCGTTAAGTAAGAAAGAGGCATTGAAACATTTTCATTACTTAAAAGAAACAGGTAAAGTGTTCCACTGAAAGGAAATTGCAAAGGAGATATATTTGTAAATGTTTATATAAAATGTATTCCCTTTTCAATAAACGTTTTTCTGATTCTGTGTTTTATTTTTCCCCCTACATTTCATTTAGATATACCATTGATGTCTGAGGCTGGCTTTACTAAAACTCTTGAAGAAAGAAGCTGATAGATCCAATATGCTGCTCCCTTGTTAGCCAAAGCTCTCTGACTTTTCTTTTTAAACAATTTTGCATGGAGCTTAGAATAGATGACATATGGGGGCTGCTTCATCTCACTGTTAATTATTTGTTTTTAAAATGTCAAACCCTTTTTTTATGTGTGGATTAATAAAATGGCATGCGTATATATCTGTGGAAAGAATGATGTCATCAGTACACATTGTTTAAAGACTCATTGTCATTAGTCCCATTTCATTAGAAAGTCATCCTACTATAATATTAAAATAATTACACAAAATCTAAGGGGATAAAAAGTATTTCCATGCTTTTACTTCATCAGAGCTGTCCTTTCTCAACCCCCCAAGTATACTGGAAACACATACTTGAAAATATCAATGACATCAAGACATTTCCTTTGGGTGATACTTTAGTCTACAAAGGTCTTTCTTTAACTCCATTCAATCATTTAATCTTAATGCTGCAGCTGTGGATAAGTTGTCCTAGGGAGGTCAATTAACACAGTGGATATGGAAGTTAACATTAGGCCTGTTTTTTATTGAGATTATTTGCTAAATGTTGATTTAGACATTCGAGTTAGTTTATGTGTGAAAAAAAATAAAACTTTTATTTAGTGACCCCAAAATTACATATTTTTTCTATTGTCTGTAAAATTATTTAATTGTAGTTTCTGAAGAGTCTGCCTTCAATTGTCAGTGTAACGGGCATTTGAAAGTGTTTGGGTCCTGAGAAGCCTTAAGTGTGTTTAGTGCCAAAGGGTCAGGGCAATTTAATGTTCAAGTTTACAAAATGTGTGAGAACTCACATCATGAAAAACTGGCCTACATGGTTTTTTACCCTATCTTCTTCCCCTGCTACCCTTATTTACCCTTCACCTTTGGACCCTGTATCCTTAAAAAAGTTTAGATGCAGTTAAATCAGGTCACGGTCCAATATCACCGGCTCATTAACCAAGAATCTAACTATTATTCTTCACCGCCCTCCATAGCACCAATGACGGGTAAGACTCCCAAAGCTGGGACAACCTAAGACAGGATATGGAGAGGCTGTACGGTGGATTACATTCATAGTACCCAAAGACAGGTAAGATCACTCTGCGTTCAGTCAACCTAAGACAGGGACCAAACCATTGATGTTTGTATCCCCATGACAGGTAAGACTGAAACTGCAAGAGTAGGCAACCTAAGACAGGGG
>CAUYPK010133184.1:0-19420 GCA_963574355.1 Loris lydekkerianus
AAATAGCAGGTGCCTGTAGTCCCAGCTACTCGAGAGGCTGAGGCAAGAGAATCTCCTAAGCCCAGAAGTTAGAGGTTGCTATGAGCTGTGATGCCATAGCACTCTACTGAGGGTGACAAAGTGAGACTGTCTCTAAAAAAAAATAAAATAAAAAATTGGTATCTATTGAAGGAAATAAAAATTCTCTCTAAGTTGACCATCCAAGGGACTGTAACAACTGGTCAACATAAAGAATTAGGCCTTAGAACATGTAGTGCATGTCTGGTCTATAAAATTAGGTCAACTTAAAAAGGTGGTAAATTTAGGGAAGTGGTCAGTCATGGAGGTTCTACTGTACTTCACCCCAGAATATATTTCTTTTTTGTTGTTGTTGCAGTTTGGCAGGGGCAGGGTTTGAACCTGCCACCCTCGGTATATGGGGCCAGTGCCCTACTCACTGAGCCACATGTGCTGCTTTTTTTTTTTTTTTTTTTTTTTTTAGACAGAGTCTCACTATGTCGCCTTTGGTAGAGTGCCATGGCGTCACAGCTCATAGCAACCTCAAACTTTTGGGCTTAAGTGATTCTTTTGCCGCAGCCTCCCAAGTAGCTGGGACTACTGGCATCCGCCACAAAGCCCAGCTATTTTATTGTTGAAGTTGTCATTGTTTTTTTTTTTTTTTTTTTATATAGCCGCAATTTCTTTTTTTAAACAAAGTAAAACTGTTGTTTCCATAGCTTAGCATTATTTTTATATTTCAGCCCAATATTGCAGTTGTCATTGTTGTATAGCAGGTCCTCAGGCCTGGCTCGAACCCGCTAGCCTCAGTGTATGTGGCCAGTGCCCTACTCACTGAGCTATGGGCGCTGAGACCCAAATATATTTCTTTTACATATTTTGAGATGGCTGTCAAAGAGCCAGCAAACAGAAGAGCCCTTCGAAGTTGTCTGTCATGGGGAAGATTCGCATTTGTAGACAACCTGCGTTGATGCAGCTAGGCTTTTCCTTGTCCAGAACTAGAAAAAAATTAACTGAGCCTGACACATTTATTTATTTATTTTATTGTTGGGGCTTCCTTGAGGGTACAAGAAACCAGGTTACACTGATTGCATTTGTTAGGTAAAGTCCCTCTTACCATCCAGAGAGTCTGACAGAAACATTTGTTACCATTTATTCTGTCTGAGGACTGCTACCTGTGAAGTTTCTTTCTTTCTTTATTTTATTTTATTTTATTTCATTTTTTGAGACAGAGCCTCAAGCTGTTGCCCTGGGTAGAGTGCCGTGGCATCACTACTCACAACAACCTCCAACTCTTGGGCTTAAGCAATTCTCTTGCCTCAGCCTCCCAAGTAGCTGGGACTACAGGCGCCCACCACAACGCCTGGCTATTTTTTGGTTGTAGTTGTCATTGTTGTTTGGCAGGCCCGGGCTGAATTTGAACCCGCTAGCTCTGGTGTATATGGCTGGTGCCTTAACTGCTTGAGCTACAGGCACCGAGCCCTGTGAAGTTTCATCAGTGTAAGAAGACCACCTTTTCTAGCCTTGTCACATCTTCCTCCCTATTTTGCCACTATGCAAGATTACATTCTTTCCTTAACTTTGAGGTGGTATATGAAAAGGTTCTGCACTCCACTGGGGGTTGGGGAATTATTGTGTTTCTCCCTATGCACACATTAACAAATTTTTTATGCCTTTTCTCCATTTAATATACCTTTGGTGAATTGATTTTTTTTTTTTTTTTTTTTTTTTTAGTGACCTTCAGAGGGCAAATGGAAAGTTTTCCCTAGTCCCTACATTATATTTTTCTACTACTCATGATTAGTTTGCCATTTGGATAAACTGCCATTAAATCTTATAAAATTTGTCAAGCAGTCTGCTAAGCCCTGAGACACGGTGGTGGACAACCTTGCCTTCCAGGGACTCATATTGTAGCCAGGAGAGAGGAAAATAAATAAGTTATCTACCAAAAAATAAATAAATGAATAAATAAATAAATAAATAAATAAAGTAGGCCCAGAGCACTGGTTCATGCCTGTAATCACAGAACTTTGGAAGGCCAAAGCAGGATTGCTTGAGGCTAGCAGTTCATGAATAAATTGGGCAACATAGTGAAACCCTTTCTCCACAAAAATTTAAAAAATATTAGCTGGGTATGGTGGTACACACCTGTAGGAGGCTGAGGCTGTAGGATCACTTGAGTCCAAAATTAGAGGCTGCAGTGAGCTAAGATTGTGCTAATGAACTCTAGCCTGGGTGACAAAGCAAGACCCTGTCTCTAAAAAATAAACAAACAGGGGGTGGTGCCTATGGCTCGGTGAGTAGGGCACTGACCCCACATACCAAGGGTGGTGGGTTTGAACCCAGCCCCGGCCAAACTGCAACAAAAAGTAGCGGGGTGTTTGGTGGGTGCCTGTAGTCCCAGCTACTTTGGAGGCTGAGGCAAGAGAATTGCCTAAGACCAGGAGTTGGAGGTTGCTGTGAGCTGTGATGCCAAGGCACTCTACCAAGGGTGATAAAGTGAGACTCTGTATCTTAAAAAAAAAAAAAAATATATATATATATAATCTTCTCAATCATGCATATATTTTGGTACATAAACAGACCATCTTTGTTTTTTTAATATAAGTGGAAACTATTTTCCTATTTCAAATATTTCATGTTAACTCAAACGTCAAGTTAGTTTATACTTTTTTTTTTTTTTTGAGACAAGAGTCTCACTTTATCACCCTCAGTAGAGTGCCCTGGTGTCATAGCTCACAGCAACCTCTAACTCTTGGGCTCAAGCAATTTTCTTGCTTCAGCCTCCCCAGTAGGTGGGACTGTAGGCACCCACCACACAACACCTGGCTATTTTTAGAGGTGGGGGTCTCACTCTGACTCAGGATGGTCTCAATCTGTGAGCTCAGGCAATCCACCTGCCTTGGCCTCCTAGTAGTTTATACATGTTCTATATCGCTTTTATATTTTATCAGATCTTTTTTATTTACCATTTTCATTGAAAAGGAAATTGAAAGCATTATCTCACTAAAGATATATTACAGTTAAAGTGGTGAATGTATAGATGTGTTCTGTTGATTGAAGGCCCTTTAATGCCTCCACATAATGTGAACCAATACTGAAGACCAAAGAAAAGAGACATGAGTTTATTTGGGGAACTTATGTGCTAGGGCTCTGGTGGCAGCAGGCTGGACAATTCTCTATGATGCACCCAGAAAGTTGAAGTGGATGTATAGGCAAGCATAAACCATAAACTTGGGGATATGATGTTGATGCCAGAATTTCTTCCTCAGTAGATCCTTGGTCTCAGAGATTTGAAGAATGAACCCAAAGACCACAGATCAGTGGTAAGACAGGATCATTATTAGACAGAAAGCAGTAAAAAAGGCACCAGAGCCTCTGGCATAGGGGAAGATCCAAGTGGGAAATTGCTCTCATGGACCCTTTGTCTAGGGGTATATATCGTCTGGAGATTTACATTTTGGTTAGGATTTGGTAGGTGGAAAAATATCCTTTAAAAGTGGAAAGCAGTTCCTCCTCTGTGGCAAAGTTATTAGGTCTTTACAGTTTTTGTCTTAGGGAAGGGATTAGGGTATGTGTTCCCAACTCAAGGTGGAATCACCTAAAAAACGATCTCAGGATGCTTTGTTCATGATCTTATTAGAGCCCAGAGGATGTGTCCTGGAAAAGGCAACCTGTTTATGCCTGGAAATAGGGGTCTGATTTCTGAGCTCACCTGGGCCTAGGGAATGGGGGAATCCCTGTCCAGCCCAGAGTGGTGGAATCCTGTATCAATGTGAGTCACCAGGTAACATAGAGCACTTTTCTGTAAATGTCAGCAAGTACGTTGATGTCACGTTAAGGGGTTGATGTGTGGCCAGGCCCCTGAGGCTTTCTTTATTTGATCCTTTCCACTTCCCTGAGTGGATTGGCGCCAGGATCTCCAATTACCTCACAAGATGCATAAGTAGAATATCTTGTTACACAATAGTTGATATGTGAATTTCTATTTTTTTTAAAGATAGAGTTTTACTTTGTCACCCTCAGTAGAGTGCTCTCGCGTCACAGCTCACAGCAACCTCCAGCTCTTGGACTTAGGCGATTCTCTTGCCTCAGCCTCCTGAGTAGCTGGGATTACAGGCGCCCACCACAACGGCTGGCTATTTTTTTTTGTTGTTTCAGTTTGGCTGGGCCTGGGTTCGAACCGCCACCCTCGGTAAATGGGGCCAGCGCCCTACTCACTGAGCCACAGGCACTGCCCTATATTTGAAGTTCTAAAGTAGACAGTGTGTCCTACATTTAACCAAGTAATTGTTACATAATTAATTTAGCAATTGGTAATATTATAATTTTAGTGTGAATTATTTTTATTTATTTATTTTTTGAGACAGAGTCTCATTATGTCACCTTCGGAAGAGTGTGGTGGTGTCACAGCTCACAGCAACCTCAAACACTTGGGCTTATGCGATTCTCTTACCTCAGCCTTCTAGGTAGCTAGGACTATAGGCGCCCACCACAGCACCTGGCTATTTTTTTTTTTTTTTTTTTTTTTTTTTTTTTTATTGTTGTCATTTTGGTTTAGCTGGCCCCGGCCAAGTTTGAACCCACCACCCTTGGTGTATGTGGCTGGTGCCATAAGGGCTATGCACAGACACCGAGCTGTAAATTGTTTTTTATAAAAACTATTTGTTGGCCACATGCAGTGGCTAATGTCTTAATCCCAACACTCTGGGAGGCTGAGGCGGGAGGATCACTTGAGCTCAGGAGTTTGAGACTAGCCTAAACAAAAGCTGGACTTGTCTCTACTAAAAATAGAAAAATAGCTGGGTGTTGTGGCAGCTATCTGTAGTCTCAGTTACTCAGGAAGCTGAGATAGGAGGATCACTTGACCCCAGGAGTTTGAGGATGCTGTGAGCTAGGCTGACACCGAGGCACTCTAGCCTGGGCAGCAGAGTGAGACTCTTATCTCAAAAAAATAAAACAAAAGAAAACAAAACACATCTTTCTATTTTGAAAAGCATGGTATATCTCTTAGTGACTACAAATAAAATTCAGACAAAAGAAAAACATACCACTATTTTGCAATTCTTAAATTATGCAAGTTTGTTTTATCTCTTTTTGTACCACTGCACACCATGCCAATACACAGAAGTTTTCCACTGTGTTTTGGTCTGAATTTAAATAATCAAAATTTTAGTGGTAAAATACAAGACTAGGTCATATATTTGTTGATAAGTTTAGAGATCCTGACTATCTAAATTCATATCACCTTATCTGCAGTTATCAAGATATTTTAAGCCAAGCTAAATATATCCAAATATGTTTTCCTTATCTTATTATCCTGTATAATTTGAATACAAGCACATTTGCAACCCTGAATTACTGATGTAATTATGGTAGTGTGCTGACCTGGCTAGCTGAGTAGTGATTTTGGACTCTTATTACTTTGGCATCTGTTCTGAGTTAGTAAAAACAAAATTTTTCTTGCTTCTTGTTCGTTTGGTTTGGTTTTCTTGTTTTGTCCTTGCACACCTGCAAATCTGACCATAGGAAAATGTTATTCAGAGTTGTGAAAAGTTTATGAGAAATCAGTAAGTACAAGTTAATATTTATCAGTTTCATCACCTCATGATAGGTATTTATTTGAACTTTATCAGCTTCCTGAAAGTTGATGACAAAATAAATTGTAGTGTTAGAATAATGACCAAGTTATACTTGAAGAAAGAGTTCTATATAAAATTTTTGCATATATATATACACACACACACACACACACACATATATATACACACACACACACATATGCATACACACACACACACATACACACACATATGTTCGAGCTTTAGGGAAAAGTTCAGATTCTTACAAACATAAGAATACTTATATACCATAAAACAGAAATGACGTTTACAAGTCTAAAATGATCAATCTAAATTTTGTTTTTGTTCAAGGAGTTTTTAAATTCTTGATTGTGTCTCAAAACCTGTGTTTTATTTATGTATTACTCCATGGAAACCATCCTAAACTTAATGGTACAAGTGAACTCTTTATTTTTAATTTAATTTGATTTATTTATTTTTGAGACAGAGTCTCACTTTGTCACCCTCAGTAGAGTGCTGTGACATCACAGCTCACAGCAACCTCAGACTTGTGGGCAGAAGCGATTTTCTTGCCTCAGTCTCTGGAGAGGCTGGGTTACAGGGATCCGACACAATGCCCAGCCATTTTTAGAGATGAGGTCTTGCTGTGGCTCAGGTTGGTCCTGAACTTGTGACCTCAGGTGAGCCACCATGCTCAGCCTGAACAACTATTTTGTTATGCTCACAATTTTGTGGTGCAGGAATTTAGAAAAGGTACATTGGGCTTAGCTTGCCCCTATTCCATAGTGTCTTGAGAGCACATCTTGTAAGATAAAGGCAAAGGTTGAATACAGGCAGCTGGAGGCTGAAATCATTTAAAAGTTTCTTCATTCACAAGTCTGGTGTTTAATGCTGGCTTTTGTCTGGGACCTTAGAAGGGGCTTTTAGCCAGAACACTTACGTGTGGCTTCTCCACGTGGCTGCTTGTGTTTTCTCATTGCATGGTGAGTGAATTTAAGATTAAGTGTCTCAAGATAACTACTTTGAAGTTATATCTCCTTTTATGACCTTTAATGACCTATTCTCAGAAGTTGCAGCACTGCTCAAATTCAAGGAAGTGGAGCATAGACTCCCATCTCCTGATGGTTGGTGTGTTGCTGCCTGGCCAGGTTTATCTGCCTGGTGCCCAGGGAAAACCAGTATCCAGAGACAGTGGGATTTACAGTAGAGAAGGAGTTTATTCTGCATAGTGCTAAGTGGGGAGATCAGAGAAATGTCTTACATCTACCTTTCTGAGAATTTAGGGGAGAAGAGGTTTTTTTTTTTTTTTTGCAGTTTTTGGCCAGGGCTGGGTTTGAACCTGCCACCTCCAGCATATGGGGTTGGCACCCTACTCCTTTGAGCCACAGGTGCTGCCGATGGGGGTGTAGAGTTTTAAAGATAGTTTGGTGGGCATAGGATTAGGCGATCAGGGTCTGCTACTTGGCTGGTTTCAGGGCAGAATCATCAGTTCTTTGGTATGGGTCGCTGTCTAGGTAGATCAGTTTCTAGAATTCAGGGTCTTGGGTGAAAGGGTCAAAGACAGGCTGAGTCAGTTTCTTGGCCTGAGTGTGTTGTGGGATGGCCATTCGGGTGGTCAATGATGTGGAGGTTAGACCTGCTTATTGAAATAGAATGAGGCAAAGATGACTACAAGCTCTGGTAGCAACCAGCAAACTTCTTTATTTCTGACCAGCTTAAATAGCCAGTTCTGCACGTACACATTGTTAATCAGTAATCACCCAATCACTTCATAGGTATATTGTAAAAACACATTAACCTTTTCCTGGAATCTGCTAATCTACTGATCAATTGATACTCATTCTTTCTATTGTATTTAAAATTAGCCCTGGAAAAACATGCCCTTAGCCATTTTCCCCATAAACCACTAAGTCACCAGCTCTCTGGAGGCCCAAATCACCTGGAGGCAGAGATCTTATCTTACAAAACCACAGCCAGGAGAGTCCTAGGAATTATCAGTGATGTGTTTGCACGCCCTAGCCCCAGGGTCAGCTTCTGAGACCTGGACTTTTACCTCCAAAGCACTCAGGGTTAACGGCCTAGTTAGGATTCAGCCCTGGTTTCAGCCTGACTGTGCAAAGTAAGAATTTGTCTCTGCCTCACTCTCAGAATGGTGGGCACAGAGGCATATAGGCTTTTCACCTACAGAGTGGGTCAATCAATCCACTGGAATGCAGGACCTGGAAGATATCTCAAAAACTAACCCTACGTTCTGAACAGGTGATGTTATTTACAGAGAAGAGTTTAAGCATCTCTGCAACTACCAGCTGTGCCCTCTCCAGTAGCAATTATGGTGACACAAACAAGAGGACAGTGACTATTATCAAGCAAATGAGGGGACAGTGGCTGATTATTATCATTATTTTACCTAAGCCTGTTCCTTCACAGAGTTTGATTATTATCATTATTTTAGCTAAGTCTGTTCCTTCACAGAGTTTTGGGGCCCTTACTCTAGTTCTCACCTTGTACCCCTTCATCAGTCTATAAGGGCAATCTCAGGTGTATTAAAATCACTTTTTAAGAAAAGATGCGGTACAGGAAATATCGTGGCTGTTTTTGGAAAATGCAATGTGGCACAGGCAGATTGAGCATACACTTTACCAAAGAAGAAAGACATACAAATGGACCAAAAAGAATCAGAAAAGATGACTGGCATCATTAGTCATCCTGGAAATGCAATGACAACCACAACAAAGCATTATTACATACCCACTAGAGTAGTTAGTTACAAAAAAAGAATATACCTAGTGTTAGTATGTGCAGTCAGTGGGAATGCAAATGGTACAGCATTGCCAATGGGAATGGTATACATTGTTGGTAGGAATGCAACCATCTTGGAAAATAGCTTGGTAGTTTCTTATGAAGTCACATGTACTCTTACCATATAATCTAGCAATTGCTCTCCAAGTTCTTTATCCAAGAAAAATGAAGACATATGTCCACACAAATATTTATACAGTTATGTGTCACTTAATGATTGGGTACATTCTGAGAAATGCATCCTTAGGAAATTTTGTTGTGTGAGTATCACACACCTAGACTGTACAGTATGGTCTGTTGCTCCCAGCCTACAAACCTGGACAGCAGGTGGTTGTACTGAATTATGATCTGCTTGAAGCACTGTTGTATATGCTATTCATCATAGACCAAAATATATTTATACAGCGTATGACTATATATGAATGTTTATAGCACCCTTATCCATATTTGTATATATTTATATCAATCAATGAATACTTATCCATATTTATTTATATATTTATAGATATAGATATATATCAATACTAAATATCTGAAAATAACTCATAGTTCATTGATAGGTGACTAGCTAAACAAATTTTGGAGTATCTATGGAATTTTATCTAGTGATAAAGGGAACAAATTACTAATCTATGCAGTATCATGGAAAAAACTCAAAAACATCCTGCTGTGCAAAAGGAACCATATAAAAAATACATGTGCCATTCCATTTATATGATATTCTAGGAAATAAAAAATACATTTATAATGACCAAGAGCTGAGCAGTGGCTCTCTAGGCTTTGGGTGGGTGGCAGGAATATTCCCTCTTAACCACCTTCTGGACACTCAAATATAAGTCTATGTTTTAGGTTCAGGTAATTTCACACTCCCCCTCAGGAATTTGAATCTAAAGAAATTATGTGGTGATAGAAGGGTACTTGAGAATTTAGTCATGCCTGTGATGCCATGCTGACAGCAAATATAAGTCCAGGAAAATAATGCCAAACCAGTACCATACCCTGGCAGTTTCTGTAGCATGATGTTGATTGTGTCTGCATCGCTCAGCGTCTCTTTGTTTTCTAGTCATCTCCTGAACTTGATTCTTAAGCCTTCCTATTGGTTCTGTTAACTGTAGCTACTCTTCCAATAAATTTACATTTGCCTTGAGTTAACTTGGAGTCAGCTTCTATTTCTATTGCCTTAAAAAATAAAAACAGAACCTTGACTGTAACAGACTTCTGGGTGCTGCATAATGGAAAATTTTTTTATTATGCAGCAGGAAATCACTCTAGCAGGGAATTAAATAGAAAAATATTCTTGTGTTCAGTATACTTAATGATAACATTGTTTTCAATGCATATTGGTTTACATCACAGTCATATTCTAAGAATCATCATTTTTTCACTCTGATTTTATAGATAATGATAATAAATTGCCTTGCTTCTTAATCTTTGACCTGTTAGGATCCCTATTTGGGGGGGGGCACTTAATTTAAAAATTCAGGCTACAACCAATATTAGCCTCTGGAATAATCTCTTTTCTAATGGAGGTTTTCCTACTCTCTCAGTAAGTTCTTTTGTGAGTTTCAAGTCACCTTTGATGTTGATTTTGCTTTTTATTTTAGCGTTGGGCGCTTGGCTATCTTTTTGGCAAATCTATTCTTTCTTACTCTAGTTAATTCACTAGATCCCTATTGTTTTCCCATCTCTGAGCAGACATCTTAGTACTTGGGCTCTTTAAATGCCTTGGTGCTACCTCAAGCCAAGCCTCCATCTCTTTGAACATTGCCTTTAGTAATTCTATTGATTGCCAGTCAACAGATTTCTTTAACACCATTTTCCAGCCAGAACATCCACTGGCTGCCCTCCAGTGGGCATTGCTGGTTACATGGGCAGGCTGCCTGCTTGCTTATCTTTCTTCCTACTGCCTGCTGGCAAATTCCCCTAGCTCTTGACTTGACAGTCCAGATTTTTATTATTAATTGGTAGAAACTTCTCAGACCATGTTTCCCATGGCTTGATAAAGTCTCTAGTCAATAGGCCTCTTGGTGTGTCTACTCAGTCCTGATGGATGATTTGGTAATATCATGACTTTTGTTTTCATTTATAGTATAGCTAAATCCATTATTGTTCTTATACTTGGCCTAATCAGATTAGATTAGATTTCACATATTGCATATCTTTCCTTTTCCATCCTCTTCCTCTTTTAAATGTAGTTAGAGAAACTTTCATCCTTATTTAAATCATCCAGGAAATTTCTGGAAACATTCTACAGATTTGAATTTCTACCAGAAAATATGCTCAGTAGAGTCTTTGAAATACTCTGAATTTACTTCTTCTGTCTGAAAAGAAGTACATAACAGAGGGTGAGTTTTAAAAGAGAAAGAAACTAAATTTTCTTGGTGTCTTATATATTTTCCTTTCATTTGCATTATATATTTAGATCAAATTTATTATCTGATAAGATCAATATAATTGGGCGGCACCTGTGGTTCAAATGAGTAGGGCACCAGCCCCATATGCCACAGGTAGTGGGTTCAAACCCAGCCCTGGCCAAAAACTGCAAAAAAAAAAAAGAAAAAATGAATATAATTGTAGAATACTATTGATCAAAACACATAATGTCAGTACTTGGGGATTCTTTTTTTTTGAGACAGAGTCTCACTACCTTGCCCTTGGTGGAGTGCAGTGACATCACAGCTCACAGCAACCTCCAACTCTTGGGCTTAAGTAATTCTCTTGCCTCAGCCTCCCGAGTATCTGGGACTACAGGTGCCCAAACAATGCCTGGATATTTTCTTGTTGCAGTTGTTATTGTTGTTCAGATGGCCCGGGCCAGGCTCGAACCCATCAGCCTCTGTGCGTGTGGCTGGTGCTATAACCACTGTGCTTCAGGTGCTGAGCCAGGATTCAATTTTTTTTCTCTTATTGCTTTGTAGAATAATTACTTGTAAACACTATCTTCTTTTAATGTATGTAAGTTTATAAACAAAACAAGTTTATAAAATGTTACTAAACATTTTATCTTTTTCAAAATATGAAAGCACTTAGCTCAGGAACTCTGTCAGATTTATAAGTGCATCCATGTTGAGTATCTGGGTTGATACCTTAGAATGTTTATCTGGGTAGATGTACATACACTCTGTACATCCTGATAAAACAAATGCGATTATGGTAATAGATCACTAACTTTTTATATTTTGCATTAATATAAATACATGTTTAAAAGTATCAGAGAGGGTGGCACCTGTGGCTCTGTGAGCAGGGTGCCGGCCCCGTATACTGAGGGTGGCAGGTTCGAACCCGGCTTCGGCCAAACTGCAACAACAAAAATAGCCGGGCCTTGTGGCAGGCACCTGTAGTCCCAGCTACTCGGGGGGCTAAGGCAAGAGAATCGCCTAAGCCCAAGAGCTGGAGGTTGCTGTGAACTGTGATGTCACAGCACTCTACTGAGGGCAACAAAGTGAGACTCTGTCTCTAAAAAAATTATAAATAAAATAAAAGTATCAGAGACAAGTTTAATTATATTCCAATCCAAAGGTCATTTCCTTCTGTGTATTTGGAATTGGATTCACAAGAAAAAAATAATCTGGCTCGGCACCTGTAGCTCAGCGGCTAGGGTGACAGCCACAGACACTGGAGCTGGCTGGTTCAAATCTAGCCTGGGTCTGCCAAACAACAATGACAACTACAATCCCTCCCCCAAAAAATAGCCGGGCATTGTGGTGGGCGCCTATAGTCACAGATACTTTGGAGGCTGAGGCAAAAGAATTGCTTAAGCCCAAGAGTTTGAGTTTGCCGTTAGATGTGACACCACAGCACTCTACCCAGGGCGACAGCTTGAGACTCTGTGTCAAAAAAGAAAGAAAGAAAAAAAGATCTATTATGTATATAGTTACTATTAGCCTTTCTTTCAACCAAATCATTTATCTTTTATCATTCAGGTCCTAAGGAAAGACAAAAGCATAAAAATCAGCCAGGCATGGTGGCTCACGCCTGTAATCCTAGCACTCTGGGGGGCCGAGGTGGGTGTATTGCTTCAGCTCAGGAGTTTGAGACCAGCCTGAGCAAAAGTGAGACCCCCATCTCTACTAAAAATAGAAAAACTGAGGCAAGAGGATTGCTTGAGCCCAAGAGTTGAAGGTTGCTGTGAGCTATGACGCCAGGGCAACAGCTTGACTCTATCTCAAAAAAAAAAAGTATAAAAATCACTTAGCTACGACTTCCTATACTAAGTAGAGACTTCAGGTCTGTTAATATGATACCTAATGATTCCCAACATGCTATTGTAGCTGGAATTTCTGTGTCAGGTCCATGATCCTAAGGTTCATGGACCAAATGAGTAAGTGTAAGGACAGAGTTTATTGAAAGATAAAAGAGATAAACAAAAAGATAGGAAACTGTTGCGTGATCGGAGACATGAGAAAGTCAGCAGTTTTGTAGGTTCACTTCATGTGCTTCACGTGGGGAGCTCTGTCACCCCACAGGGAACAGAAACACCAGTAATGTGGGGCCCAGTTGGACAGCCCAAGTGTGCCTTCCGTCAAGGGGTTTACATACTGCTTTTCTTGTCCTGCAGGCGGGGGATGGGGGGGAGGGTTGGAAATGTATGTCCGGAACATGTCATAATTGGCCAGGTGACTATGGGGTAAAAATAATCCTAAAATTAGCAAAGGAATGTGGTCCTTGTAGTCCTTGCTCCAGGTGAGACAGTAGGGTTTGTGCTCTCTACTCTAAGGGGAACTACCCACATAAGATACTGATCAGGCTGCTTTCTCCTGACATTGCTTGAGCCCAGAGAATATGGCCTGGAAAGGGCCTGTTTGTGACTAAAGATGGAGGTCTATGAAGAGATTGATTTTTGAGTTCACCCAAGCCTAGAAAATCATGGTCCCTGACCAGCACTGAATGGGGGAACCCTGTATTAATATTTATTTGGGATAGCTCTTTTTGTTTGTTTGTTTTGAGACAGTTTCACCATGTTGCCCTCGGTAGAGTGCCATGATATCACAGCTCACTGCAACCTCAAACTCCTGGGATTAAGCAATTCTTTTGCCTCAGCCTCCCAAGTGGCTGGGAATACAGGCACCCGCCACAATGCCCAGCTAATTTTTTGTCGCAGTTGTCATTGTTTAGCTGGCCTGGTCCGGGTTAGAACCCACCACCCTTGGTGCATGTGGCCGGTGCCGTAACCACTGTGCTATGGGTGCCGAGACATGGAGGTTTTAATATCCTCACACTAGTAATAACCCAAAAAGTAGATTTCCTCTAGTATACTCCTAGCAAAAAAAAAAAAAGACAAAACAATGTCTCAACAAAAACTGTGTTTATACTAAAATTAGGTATTTAGAATATATTGTATCTTGTGCTGTGGTATCATGGATGGTTACACATACATGGATAGAAATAAAAATTGATTTGTAAGGAATTGTTGACCTTGCCTATAGTCATATTGACTTTTTCTTTGTGAGGATGTAGTAAATTTTGGAATAAGAAATGTTTTGGACTTGGTGCCTATAGCTCAGCAGCTAGGGTGCCAGCCACATACACCGTAGCTGGTGGGTTCGAATCCAGCCTGGACCTGCCAAACAACAATGACAACTTCAACCAAAAAAAAATAGCGGGGCATTATGGTGGGCGCCTATAGTCCCAGCTACTTGGGAGTCTGAGGCAAGAGAACTGCTGAAGCCCAAGAGTTTGAGGTTGATGTGAGCTGTGTGACCATGGCACTGTACCCAGGGCAACGTAGTGAGACTCTGTCTAAAAAAAAAAAGAGAAATGTTTTAAATACTTCAGTTTTCATAAGAGAAAGTTTTATTTATAATCTACTTATCCAGGGAGCTAAAGTATTTGCAGTAAATAATTGTTTATTTGCATTTTAAGCATATATATATATGACTTTTACTTGATGTCCTTAAGGACTTGAGAAAAGTACTGTTCACAAAAGCCAGATTACAGAGATAGTGTAAGAGATAATTGGTTGTTCTGGATCCCCAAAGAGCAATGTACTTGGACTACATTAACTCAGCTCCTTGAAGAAATTCTTTTGTTTTCATAAAGAAGTAGGTAAATATATTCATCTCGTAATATTTCTGCATTCCCTGGTACCTTCATCGTTTTTATTCTAAAATAACTTCTGATCTTTGTTTTCATCTTTTTTAGGGGTCTTGGTTAATTTTAATAGCCTACAATTTTTAAAAAATTTTTAGATGTCGATATAAAATACTGAGTCAATACTCTTTCTCCCTGTTTGGAGGATTTTTAAAAACTTTAATCTTGTCCTAATGATACAGGGTTCTACCACTCTCTAGGCCCAGGTGAGCTCTGAAATCAGACCCGCGTTTCCAGGCATAAACAGGCTGCCTTTTCCAGGACACACCCTCTGGGCTCTAACAAGATCATGAACAAAGCAGCCTGAGATGGTTTTTTTGGGTGGTTCCACCTTGAGTAGGGAGCAAGCATCCTAATCCCTTTCCTGAGACAAAAACTGTAAAGACCTAATAACCTTGCCCTGGGGGAGGGACTGCACTGAACTTTGAAAGGATATTTTTCCACCTACCAAATCCTAGCCAAAATGTAATTCTCCAGACAATATATACCCCTAGACAAAGGGTCCATGAGAGATTTCCGACTTGCGTCTTCCCCTTTGCCAGAGACTCTGGTGCCTGCACTGTATTCCTTTCTGTCTAATAATGATCCACTCTTACCACTGATCTGTGGTCTGTGGGTTCAGTCTTCAAATCCCTGAGACCAAGGACCTACTGAGGAAGACATCCCGATATCACTAAGACCTCTAGTGCAATGACTGATTCAATGTAGCATAAGTGTTCTTTGTATAATTCTTTCAAATTTTCTGTATGTTTGCAACTTTTCATAATAAAATTCTGAAAAAATAAATGCTTGTTAGTCATATGCTTATGTGAAACTTTTCACATATCACATGAGTCCTTATCTGCTCACCCAATGTGTGTTTGTTGTTCTCTGACTTGGAACTATAATCACTAACAATATGTAAATAAATAGAACATGGTAGCTAAAAACAATGTTTCTGGAATTTTATTTTCTTACATTTATTTTTTGGCTTCCCCATTTACTGGCATTTGAACTTTAGGTTTTCTCTTCTGCATATTAGGAAAAAAAGCAATATCTACCTCATGTGATGCAAAAATTAAACATGAAGATACATTGAACATACTTAAAATCATGATTAGCACATGTTAACAGCTAAATAAATAATAACAATTATTATTACTGCTCTGATGATGTAAGTATTATTTATTTTTCTCTGCTATCCTCTTATTAACCAAAAGTAGCTTCCTGAAACGAACTGTGTATTATTTATTTATTTAGACAGAGTCTCACTTTGTCACCCTTGGTAGAGTGCAGTGGCATCACAGCTCACAGCAACCTCAAACTCTTGGGCTTAAGTGATTTTCTTGCCTCATCCTCCCAGTACCTGGGACTATAGGCACCTGCCACAAAGCCTGCCTATTTTTTTGTTGCAGTTGTCATGTTGTTTTCGCAGGCCCAGGCCGGACTCAAACCTGTAAGCCCTCGTGTATGTGGCCTGCGCCTTAACCACTGTGCTACAGCCACTGAGCCTATTTATGTATTTTATGAGACAGAGTGTCACTATGTCACCCGAGGTAGAGTGCTGTGGTGTCACAGCTCACAGCAACCTCAAACTCTTGGGCTTAAGTGATTCTCTAGCCTCAGCCTCCCAAGTAGCTGGTACTATAGGCACCTGCCCACCTTAATGCCCAGCTATTTTTTTTTGTTGTTGTTGAAGTTGTCATTGTTGTTTAGCTAGCCCTGGCCAGGTTCAAACCTGTCAGCCTGGGTGTATGTGGCTGGCGCCGTACCTACTGAGCTATGGGCACTACCCTGTATTTTCCTTTTAACCTCTTACCTTACCCCAAATAGGAGATGTTGGTAGGATCCCTTTTTGTCACAATTTTGGATTTTTTAACTTTTCCATCTTGGAATCACTATTATAATCAATCTGAGTATTTAATATTGTGATTGTATGTATTGCATGTCGTCTAGTCAAGTCATGAAAGGCTTTCATTAAGTTGAAGTCAGCAGCATCTTGAAGTAAAGAAGTACATTAAAATTTGTGATCTGTTCTCTTAAATGTTAAATGATAGATACAACTTGACAATCATTTAGTTAAAACAAATGAAGGAAGTTAATTGCTTGTTACTTTTTTTTTTTTTTAGAGACAGAGTCTATCTTTGTCGCCCTCGGTAGAGTGCCCTCACGTCACACATAGCTCACAGCAACCTCCAGCTCTTGGGCTTAGGCAATTCTCTTGCCTCAGCCTCCGGAGTAGTTGGGACTACAGGTGCCCGCCACAACACCCGTCTATTTTTATGTTGCAGTTTGGCCGAGGCTGGGTTCAAAGCCACCACCCTCAGTATATGGGACCAGCACCCTACTCACTGAGCCACAGGTGCTGCCCTGCTAATTAACTTTTTTAAACCAAAAGTATTATTTAGCATATGTTTCCTAGTAAGCCAATTATCTATCTTTTTGACCAATACCAGTTTTGCTCAAAAACATGAGTTACAACATACTTCAAATAAATAATATTACGAATTTCTTCTTTGCAAAAATGAAAATAAAAAACTTTTGCCATTTGTTTATATAGGGATTGTATCAAGTAAAAATAATATTTCTTTAGTGAATAGGATTGTGAAACCCAAACTGTGGCAGAGCTATCTGAATTCTGAGTCAGGAAATGTTTAAAATTTAAGTGTCTGTAGGAAAACAAGCAAGCTTCTTCTTTTTGATATCTACTTAAAATGGTATTTAAGTATTTTCAGATGAAAAGATCTCTTATATTTCTTCCAATTTTTGCCAAATGTAAAGCACAGTGATTAATCTAGTGCCTCACTGATCACTATTTTAAATAAACCCCACGTTATTTGCAGAAGAATCTTGTCTATGGAATATCTGGAACTCAATATATGTTATAATAGAGAGATAAACCAGTTTTTAATTTCCTAAAATTATCTGATTTCTGATGAGCAAAGTATATTTTTTTAACATTCACAGTACTTAGAAATATTGTATGTGGATGAAAAGGAAAGGAAAGGAAAAAACAATAGGATGGTTTCTCTATGTCATGTACGTTCCCAGTGCAACTTCTGAAACTAGCTTACATACAGCGAGTGCTCTTTAAATATTTGTTGATGATGATGATAGATTGCACATTTTGTATGCACTAATGTCAGTGCACGAGCACATTGCTTGTGTTTCTAAAGCTAAAGCAAGCAATAATGTTGACAAATGACCACATTCTCAGCTGCTTCTAAGTACTGGTAGTTCAAAGTCAGGGGCCCTCATCCATTTATCAAAGCTGTAACTGAAATTTAGAGGCAATGCATTTGTACAACTTGAGCATTTAAGCATAAACACTGTTTATATTGAGTTACTTTTGTTCTTTTTAGACAGGTCGTGGGGTCAGTCTTTCTTCTCAAAGAATGTTGGACGCATTCATAAGCACTGCCCTCCACATGAAGTATGAGGATTCTATCCCCTAAAAATAGTAATTTACAAAAAAAATCCCCACCATTCCATTTTGTAAAGTTAAGCTATTTCAGCACAGTAGTTGAACTTTCTGTCTTTGAAGTCAGAGGAGGCTGCATTGGAATCTTACTCTACCTATTTCAATCCTTTTGCTCTTGGACACATGAGTGAAGCTTGCTAAGTCTTACCAAACTGTGAAATCCTGCTACAGAGAAGTCCCATCTCATAGAGCTTTTGTGAGAATTAGATGATATATATTATGCATGTAAACATATCTGGTATATATTAAGTTCTCAAATATTAGCTACAGCACCAGTTTTCCAAGTGTTGGAATTAAAAAAAAAAAAAAAAAACTACATCAGGTAACTATATTCTAATCTAACATTAGTACATTTCCTATTATTTTTTGTTTCTTATCCAGCCTCTTTCTTCACCAATCATTTGGAGCAAGTTCTTTCTTTAGTTTTCCACATGTTCATCTGTAACCAGGTAACTTCCTTAGTTGTTATGCAAGGGGGGATCTCAACATTACTATTTTTGAAAATTTTCTATTATGGAAATGTTCAAATTATCATAGAATTACGGCAAAAAGTAAAATTAACTGATTCTATACTCATATAAAGCCTCAATAATTATCAACATTTTATAAGTCTTGTTTATCTGTTTCCTGAGAACTTAGATCATGTTGGTCAACATGATTTAATTGTTTTGATTTCTTTCCAGGAATCCTATGCTCTGAAAAGATAAGAATGTTGGTTAATAAATAACTTTATTGTTCACTTCAGGAAATTCCTACAAATCAGTTTTGTTTTTTGGTTTTTGGTTTTTTTTGAGACAGAGTCTCACTATGTTGCCCTGGGTAGAGTGCCGTGGCGTCACAGCTCAAAGAAACCTCCAACTATTGGGCTTAAGCGATTCTCTTGCCTCAGCCTCCCAAGTAGCTTGGACTACAGGTGCCCACCACAAAGCCCAGCTATTTTTTGTTGCAATTGTCATTGTTGCTTAGCTAGCCCGGGCCAGCATTGAACCTGCCACTTTTAATGTGGCTGGTGTTGAAAGCACTGTGCTATAGGCGCCGAGCCACAAATCAATTTATTAAAGATGATAGTCTTTTCTTCTGGGTATACAGCTCACTACTTATTAAACAACAATTTACTTACCAAGATTTTCTTTAAGATTCTTGCTACCTCACAATGTCTACTAGTCCTAAATTATTATATTGTGAATTTTGGCCAATCCTGTTCAGTTCCCTGCCTTAAAACTACTTGAGCCCACTGCACTGCTGAGGCTCTATCAGGATGTGTTTTCAGCCATGCACCCTGGCTCTCACCTGTAATCCTAGCACTCTGGGAGGCCGAGGTGGGTGGATTGCTTGAGCTCAGGAGTTCAAGACCAGCCTGATCCAGAATGAGACCTTGACTGTAAAAAAAAAAAAAAAAAAAAAAAAAAAAGGTTGTGGGCCTTTACCCAATGGGTTTTGGGACCCGTAATTTAACCAAAGGGGGGGGGGTTAAAACAGGGCCCCGGCCAGT
>CAUYPK010133186.1:0-10061 GCA_963574355.1 Loris lydekkerianus
ATACAAAAATTCCCAGTAAAATCCTATCCAGTAGATTACAGCTTCTCATTTAAAAAGTCATACATCACAATCAAGTAGGTTTCATTCCAGGGATGCAAGTCTGGTTTAACATATGCGAGTCCATAAACATAATTCATCATATCAACAGAAGCAAAAACAAAAACTATCTGATCCTCTCAATAGATGCAGATAAAACATTCCATAAAATTCATCATCAATTTCTAATTAGAACACTGACAAATATAGGAATAGGTGGCACATGTCTTCAACTGATTGAAGCCATCGACAACAAACACACAGCTAATATTATATTCAACAGAGAAAAACCAAATGCTTTTCCACTTAGAACTGGAACCAGACAACATTGTCCTCCACCACCAGTACTATTAAACAGTTTTGAAAGTTCTAGCCAATAAAATCAGACAAGAGAAGGAAATAAAGGGCATCCAAATAGGGGCAGAGGTGGTCAAACTCTGCCTCTTTGCTGACGATATGATCTTATACTTAGAGAACCCCAAAGACTCAACCACAAGACTCCTGAATGTAATTAAACAAAATGTAGTAAGTTCTCAGGATACAAAACAAATTTCCCCAAATCAGTAGCCTTTGTATACACCAATAACAATCAAGTAGAAGGCTAATTCAGGACGCAACTTCCTTCACCATAGCTTCAAAGAAAATGAAATACCTGGGTGGTACCTGTGGCTCAAAGGAGTAGGGCACTGGCCCCATATACCAGAGGTGGCGGGTTCAAACCCAGCCATGGCCAAGAAAAGAAAAAAGAAAAGAAAATGAGATACCTAGGAATATGTCTAACAAAAGAGGTGAAAGACCTCTATAATGAAAACAACAAAACCCTAAGAAAAGAAATAACAGAAGATATTAACAAATGAAAAAACACACCATGCTCATGGATGGGAAGAATCAACATTGTTAAAAATGTCTATATTTCCCAAAGCAATCTATAGATTCAGTACACTCTCCATTAAAATGCAAACGTCATACTTTCAAGTCTTGGACAAAATAATTCTTCATTTTGTATGGAACCGTAATAAAACCCGTATAGCTAGGCAATTCTAGTAATAAAAACAAAGCCAGAGGCATCACTTAACAGACATTAGGCTGTAATACAAGGTCATAGTGATCAAAACAGCATGGTATTGGCACAAAAATAGAGACATAGACACCTGGAACCAAATAGAAAACCACAACATAAAGCTAACATCTCACAGCCACCTAATCTTTGATAAAGCAACAAGAACATACATGGGGAAAGAATTCCTATTCAGTAAATAATGCTGGGAGAACTGGTTATACTTATGAAAAAGATTAAAACTGGACTTGCACCTTTCGCCACTCGCTGAAATCAATTCAAGATGGATAAATATCTAAATCTAAGACATGAAACAAGAAAAATCCTTGAAGAAAGTGGGAGAAAAAACATTTGAAGGTATCAGACTGGGGAAAAACTTTATGAAGAAGATTTCTATGGTAATTGCAACAGCAGCAAAAATAAACAAATGGGACTTAATTAAACTGAATAGCTTCTGTACAGCTAAAGAGACAACAACCAAGGCAAATAAACAGTCATCAGAATAGGAAAAGATATTTGCATAGTATGAATCAGACAAATGATTTATAACTAAGATCTACAGAAAATCCAAACTAAGCAACATAAAAAGAACCAAAAATCCCTTATATCAATAGGCAAGAGAGATGAATAGAATCTTCTCTAAGAAGACAGATGAATGGCTAACAAACATATGAAAAAATGCTGATTGTCCCTAGTTATTAGAGAAAGGCAAATCAAAACCACTGTGAGATATCACCTAACCCCAGTGAGAATGGCCCACATAACAAAGTCTCAAAGTCTGCAGATGCTGACATGGATGTGGAGAGAAGTGATCACTTTTACACTATTATTGGGACTGTAAACTAATCCAGCCTTTTGGGAAGGAATTCTGTATAATTCTCAAAGAACTCAAACTAGATCTCCCATTTGATCCCTCAATCACATTACTGGGCATCTACCAAGAAGAAAACATAATCCTTTTAACACGAGGGCACTTGCACTAGATTGTTTATCGCAGCTCAACTTACAATTGCCAAAATGTGGCAAAAGCCTAAATGCTCACTAATCCAAAAATGGATTGACAAGCTGTGGCATAGGTATACTATGGAATATTATTCATCTACTAAAAAAGATTGAGACTATACATCTTTTGTACTAACTTGGATGGAGGTGGAACACATTCTTCTTAGTAAAGCATCACAAGAATAGAGAAGTAAAAATCCAATGTACTCAATTTTGACATGAGGACAATTGATGACCTAGTACATGGTGGGGGGTGGGAGAATGGGGGAGTGGAGAGAAGGAAGGGGGGTTATGGTGTTTTGCACACCTCTTGTGGGAGGAACACATTTATAAGAGGGACGTTGCTTGACAAATGCAATTAGTGTAACCTGGATCTTTGTACCCTCAATAAATCCCCAACAATAAATATAAAAAAAGAAAGAGTTTTATTGCCAAAAAAAGCCCAAAACAATCAATCAAACAAACAAAACACTGAAAATCTGTAAATTTACTTAATTTCTCATGGGTTATTTTGAATTCTAACAGCAGAAACAAAGCAGCAATAATAAAAGCCAACTTTCACTTAGGAAGTAAGCTCAGTTCTTTACATCCTTTAGACCAAGTAATAATCATCAGTCCTGAGACTTACTAAGTGGATAAGTGAAAATGATATGCAAATAATATGCCAGCAGTACCCAATTGATACTTGAGCCCACAGATACCAAGGGTTTCTTTGTTCTGATTCTACCAATCTCCCCTTGAAGCAAGACGGTTGCAGAAATATCTCAGACTCTGCAGTGGACACCTTTGCTTTCTCTTTCTTTTATACTGGCAGCTCTCTTGTCCAAGTAATCTCTTAATCTCTGGTCACTGAACACAAGTCATGATGGAAATTAACACCTTTTTCCTCATAAAATCTCCCACTTCATGAGCATAACAGCCATCCTTTCTTTCACAGCTCATTTCTCTGGAATCTTCTGTCTGGTATCAGATTGTTGCCATCTGCTTCAGCCACTTTGCCTGCCAAGCGAATTGCTTCCAATCTCACCAGGTGGGTAGCTCTGGGTCATGTAAGCAAAATGGCCAGATAGGCTTCTCTTAGGAGGCAGAGCCCCACTAATACTGGAAGAGAGGTAATAAGGCATGTTGGGAGGTGGATGGTAGGTTGATGGTGATTGCATAGACCTCCAGTCTATTGGGGGGGGTCTATGCAGTTACTATCACCAACATGGTGATCCTTTCTGCATACATGTTCTCTTAAGACTACTTGCCCACCAATTACCTTCTATCTCAGAGCAAAAGCTAAAAGCCCTATACTGTTTTTTTTCCTCACCCACTTGCCTCTCTGACCTTGTCTCCTGCTTCTTTCTCTCTTACTTACTCCTCTCCAGCTACTGGTTTTCTTACTGATCTTACAACACACCAGACATGCTCCCACATCATGTAGAGTCAGGCTCTTCCCCAAAAGTCAATATGTTTCATCACTTTACTATCTTTGGATTTGCTCACATGCTACTTTCTAGGTGATGTATTTGTTCACTATAATTTAATATTGAAATAAATCACCCCCCCACTTGCACTTCTTACTTTATTTTCCACATTATTTTTCTTAAACACATTTATCACCAACTGACATAATTTATATTCATTTATCTAATGTATCTCTACTTCCACTGAAAATGTAGGCTCAGTCAGGGCTTCAAATTTGTTTTGGTCACTGTTCTATACCCAATACCTAGAATAGTGCCTGACACATAGTAGATCCTCAGTAAATACTTGTCATCTAATTAATGGATGAAATTTGAATTTGAAAAATACTCTGGTATTCACCCAATAGACTGTTCAGCCTAGGTCACTGAAAAGAGTCTCGAATTGAATGTTAGAAGATATAAGCTCAAATTATGACTCTAACATTAACTTGCTAATATGAATAACCCATTCATTAGAATTTTTATGGGGCACATTTTTCTCTTATTGATATGATGTTGTTATAATGATCAAATGGCAGCATACTTGTAGACCATGAAACTTTATATAAATGGGGAATTTCATTGTCATATAAAACCTCTATGACTTTCCCTGTAAAGATCTCTAGGGGCAAGAGAGGAAAAAGTACCTATCTCCTCATCACTTTGCTAGTGTTGAATATTATTAACCTTTTGTTTCTGTCAACATGAAAGGTGAAAATCATATCATCTTGTTTTGATTTGCATACTTAAATTATAAACATTAAAGAATATTTTCCAACATTTATAGATCATTTAAATTTTCTTTGTTATGAATCTTCTGTTTTTACATTCTATCCATTTTTTTTGTTATTGTTGGATAGATTGCCATTTTCTCATTTATATTGTTTGAGAGTATGAAAATCCTTTATATAGTATGCATGTTAGCAAATATTCTCCTAATTCACCATTTATATTCTTTAATTCACAAATTTGTATTTTTAATTTTATTTATAGACTGTTTTTAGTCATATGAAGGGAGATTTTAAAGTTGATTTTTAATGTAGTCAAGTGTATTGATTATTTCATTTATGGGATTTGGATTTTTTTCTTCCAGAATAGTCTTTACCAGTCCAAAATTATAAATACATTTAGCAATGTTTTCTTTAAAAGTTTTTTTATGCTTATATATGTCATAATCTTGGATTTATTTTGTATGAGTAATGAAGGGGGCTTTTTTCTGAGCAAATACATAATTTTATTTTTATTTATTTTATCTTTACTTTTTTATTATATCATAAATGTGTACATTACTGCATTTATAGGGTACAATGTGCTGATTTTATATGCAATTTGAAATACTTACATCAAATTGGTTAACATAGGCTTCACTTCCCTTATTTAATTGATGTGTTAATACATTTATACTCTACTCTTAATATATTTGGCAGGTACCCTTGAAATATGTACATTAGGTGAGGTAACACTGATTCCCTACCTCCACAAGGCCACTCCCCTCACCTCCTCTCACCCTCACCTTCTTTCCTTCTTTCTGGGCTATAATTATGTTTTATCTTGTGTATGAAAGTGGGGGTCATTTTATATTGGTTTCATAGTAGTATTCAGTACATTGAGATAGTTTCCTAAGAAGGATATGATCTGGCTCCATCCAGGTAAACATAAAAGAGGTAAAGTTTCCTACCTTCTTATGGCTGCATAATATTCCATGGTATACACATATACCACTTTTGTTAATCCATTCATGAGCACTTGGGCTACTTCCATGACTTGGCAATTATGAATTGGGCTGCAATAAACATTCTTGTGCCAATGTCATTGTTGTAAAATGAATTTGGGTCATCTGGATATATACCTAAGTAGAAAAATTACAGGATCAAATGGCAGGTATACTTTAGTTTCCTAGGGCTTCTCCAAACTTCTTTCCAGAAGGGATGTACTAGCTTACATTCCCGCCATCAGTACAGAAGTGTTCCCTTCTCTCCACATTCATGCCAATATCTGTAGTTTTGTGATTTTGTGATGTGGGCTAATCTTACTGGAGTAGATGATATCTCAAAGAGGTTTTGATTTGCATTTCCCTGATGATTAAAGATGATGATCATTTTTTTTTCATGTATTTGTAGGACATGCACCTGTCTTCTTCAGAGAAACTTCTGTTTAACTCTCTTGACCACAATAAAATGGGATTACTTGTTCTTTTCCTATTAATTAGTTTGAGTTCACTGTGGAATCTAGTTGTCAAACCTTTGTCAGAAACACAACCTGCAAATATATTCCCCTACTCCGAGGGCTGTCTTCTTCCTTTACTAACTGTGTTCTTGGCTGTGCAGAAGCTTTTTAGTTTGATCAGATCCCAGTAATATATTTTTTGTTTTGCTTCAATTGCCCTGGTGGTCCTCCTCATAAAATATTCTCACAGGCCAATTTCTTCAAGTGTTTTTCTCTGTGCTCTCTTCTACTCTTTATAGTTTCATGTCTTAAGTTTAAATCTTTTATCCAGTGAGAATCAATTTTTGTTAATGGTGAAAGGTGAGGATCTAGTTTCAGTCTTCTACACATCACCAGCCAATTCACCCAACACCATTTGTTAAATAGGGAATCTTTCCCACAATTTGTGTTTTTGATAGGCTTATCAAAGATCAAATGATGATAAGTGTCTGGACCTCTTGGTTCTTCATTCTTTTCCATACATTCACCTCTCAGTTTTGGGGGCAGTACCATGCTGTTTTGATCACTATAGATTTATAGTACAGCTTGAAGTCTGGTGGCATGAATCCTCTTGCTTTGTTTATATTTCTGAGTAATATATGGGCTATTTGAGGTTTTCTCTTATTCCATATAAAATTATGCAATACTTTTTCCAGATATTTGAAGTATGAGAGTTGTGCTTTAATATGGATTGCATTAAATTTGTATATCACTTTGGGAATTATGGACATTTTAGCAATGTTGACTTTTTCCAGCCATGAGTATGGTATGTTTTTCCATTTGTTAACATCTTCAGCTATTTCCTTTCTCAGAGTTTCATAGTTCTCTTTATAAAAATCTTTCACATTGTTTGTTAGGTAAATTCCAAAATATTTCATCTTCTTTGGCACTACTATAAAAGGAACAGAGTACTTTATGTATATTTCAGCTTGACTATTGTTAGTATATATAAAACTACTGACTTGTAAGTATTTATTTTGTATCCTGAGACACGGCTGTGTTCCATGATCACTTCTAAGAGTTTTGTAGTTGAGTCCCTGGGGTTTTCCAGCTATAAGATCATATCATCTGTGAAGAGTGAGAGTTTGATCTCCTCTGACCCCATTTGGATACCCTTGATTGCCTTCTCTTGCCCAATTATGATGCCTAAGACTTCCATTACTATGTTGAATAGCAGGAGGGACAATGGGCACCCTTGTCTAGTTCCAGAACTGAGTGAAAATGTTTTCAGTTTTGTTAAATTCAATATGATATTGGCTGTGGGTTTGCTGTAGATGGCCTCTATCAATTTAAGAAATGACCTGTCTAAGCCTATTTTCTTAGTACTTATGTTACAAAATATAGAAAAAGAAAGAATACCTTCCCAACACATTCTAGGAAGCAAATATCACCCTGATACCTAAACCAGGAAAAGATCCAACAAAGAAAGAAAATTATAGACCAATATCATTAATGAATACTGATGCAAAAATATTCAATAAGATCCTAGTAAACAGAATTTAACAGCACATCAAAAAAATCATACACGATGACCAAGTTGGTTTTATCCCAGGGTTACAAGGTTGGTTCAGCATATGTAAATCTATAAATATAATACATCAATGTGATACAGACTAATCTTACTGGAGTTAGTACCTGTGGTGCATCTTACAAGAGTATATGTGAAACTTAATAAATGTGGAATGTAAATGTCTTAGCACAATAACTAAGAAAATGCCAGGAAGTCTATGTTAACCAGAGTGATGAAAAAGTGTCAAATGGTCTATGAAACTAGTGTATGGTGCCCGGTGCCCCATGATCACATTAATGTATACAGCTATGATTTAATAATAATAAATAAATAAATATAATACATCATATAAACAAAATAAAAAATGAAGGGGGCTATTTTAATGGAAGTTTTTCAAGACCTTTGATTAAATAAATACTCTTTACACCACTGATCAGAACTATAGCATCTATAATATGCTAAATTTTCAAAAATATCTGTGTTTATTTGGGGCTTTCTATTTTATTCTGTGTATTTATTTCTCTATTTTACAGTGTCAAATTGGCTTCATCTTTATAGCTTCATAATTGATATATTTTAGTATTTGTTAGGGCTATTATACATCCCTTACAGCTAGTTCATAATTGTTTTAGCTATTTCACAAATAAAAATCAGTAACATTTTTCCCACATTCTCCAAAACTTCTGTTGGTAAATCACACTTAAGGTTATACTGAAATTTTAGAGAGGATATAGCACTATCTTTTCATTTACTTATGTCTACTTTTAAGGACAATTGATCCTTTTTTCTTTTTATAAGTTATGCACATTTTGTGTCTATTTATAAGAATTTTTTTTCTTTTTTAGTTACTATTATACATATTATTCCATTATATTTTCTATCTGACTATATATAAGAAAGGTATTGGCATGTGTAGTAAATTAGTAATTGTCAAGCTTAACTGAGTTATCTTATTTCTTTGAATCATATTTTGTAATTTATCATTGGGAGTATACAATTATGTACATATAATTACATATAAGATATATACACATAAAGAAAATAAAAGTTATATTCTAATATTTATTACTCTTATTTTTTTCTCTTAACTGACTAATTGTATTAACTAACACTTTCAGAATTATCTTCATAATAATGATGGAGATAAGTTGCATTCATGTCCTATTCAATTTGATTAAAATATTTCTTATGTTACTTCATTAAGTCTAATCCAGACTTATGTGTGGTATGAACCCTCATATTTCTTTTTTTTAGAAATCAGTGATACATGTTGGATGTAGTCAAAAATTTTATGTTTTGGAAAACTATTGAAACAGTTTTTCTCCTTTAAGTTATTAATATGGCATGTTCTATTGATATATTCCTTAATATTAAAATATTCTTGCATGTATAGGATAAACTCTACTTTGTTTGATATATTTAATTAGTAATACAAATCTATAGTCTTTTATTCATAATTACAAAATTCAAAACTGTTTGAAAGTTAAAAAATAGCTCATCTGGCAGCAAAACTTTATATGACCCGATGTAAGATTATTTATACTGATTAGTTTTACTCTTCGTATGTTTTTACTTTTGAAATAATGAAATGTTTGGATATGTGATATTGTACCAGACCCCAAGGAGAATGTTGCATAATAAGCAATGAAGATACAATGTTACATTACTAAAATCCAAAACACTCTGAATTTGGAAGACTTTTAGCTCCAGAGGTGGCATATAAGGAATTTCTGATCTATAATACATAATAAAAAGCAAGGAGAGAGATTGGAGACAGAGGAACCCTTCTTTCAGCTGGGTCTTTAATGAATAAATTTGTGAGTTTGCATGAGAAAGAGAGAAATTCCTGGCAGAGGTATGAAAAGATTTAGCACATTGTGAGAAGAGTGAGAATTTCAGTGCGGCTGGAGGGAAGGGTGTGTAGAGGGAAGGAGTGATGGGAAATGAGGTTGGCAGATAAACTTGGGCCAAATTATGAAAGGTCTTGCATGCTAAAAGTGTGAAATAAACTCTCATGTGTCTGACACATTTCTATAATAAATGAGAATAGGGGAGATGAAGTTGCGGGGTTAGGTGGAGCAAAGACAGGAGTTAGACCTTTCAAAAGAAAGAGAAAAATCAATCTCTGAATACCTAGAGTACTAAAAGTGGCATATTCCACATCAAGGAGCAAGGTAGGGGCAGTATCTCCTCTTAGGCAATCCCAGCAATCCCAACCTTCTAAAAGTAAAGTCTAAAACGATCAAGACTACGGTCTCAAAGGTAGATGCCAAACTAATGTTCAGATGGAACAAGCCTTATTTAATTCAATAGTGAAATAAGAGACACCATAGAAAATGTTTAGGGCTGAGTAAGATTTTCAGATAGCCAACGTATGAAAAAACCCCATGGAAATACTATGCAGTATAAGACAAAAACTGGCACACATGCTGGAAGATATAGTATGGTGTCATTGAAAGATGAAGGATTCAAAATTCAAATATGCCAGGTCTTTTCTCCCTTCTCTGAGTCAGAGGTTTTTCATGTTTAAAAAGCAGATCACAAAAAATATTTTCTTTCTTTTTTTTTTAATTTATTTTTATTATAGATAAAAATATGCACCATAGATGTGGCCCAACCCATCACCCTCCCTCCACCCGAACCTCCCCCCTCCCTTCCCCTCCCTTGGTCCTTTCCTCATAGTCTTGTGGTATAGTTGGGTTATAGCCTTCATGTAAAAGCTATAGTTTAGCTTCATAGTAGGGCTGAGTACATTGGATACTTTTTCTTCCATTCCTGGGATACTTTGCTAAGGAGAATATGT
>CAUYPK010133188.1:0-22665 GCA_963574355.1 Loris lydekkerianus
ATGAGTTGCTACATCAATGACTTTTATTTTGTGTTAAAGAATTGTATCATTTTGGGCTATCAGAGTAAGAAATACTTGAAGCATCTTCCCCAAAGCTTCACTTCTTTCTTGCATTAGTATCAGCTTAAGTTCATGTGGGGCTGATGCAGGAAAACATCAGCTCTTTTTAAGCTGAGGTCTCTTGTCATTTTTCTTCTTTCACACTTCCCATTCATATAGGCTCTGACTCAGTATGTAAATCCAGCTTAAAAATATTTTAATCTTAATAATATTATAGATAAAAAATATCATTTTTCTTGGCTATATCTAATTTTCTTCCTTCATTTTCCCTTCATTCAAATTATCTTTAAGTTAGAAAAGATTCATTTTTTTAGACGTATTTCCTATGCTGTAAGCTATGGGTCTATAGCAGCATACCAAGTGATACAAGTGTCTTAAATATATTTTGGCAAAAAGTATTTTGTCTAGAACTAGAAACCGATTATTTTCACTTACATATAGAAATTGAGACTCAGAGAAGAGAAATGAATTTCACAGACGTTGGTTGTTTATTTTTGTTTATTTTCTTCTTGGATCGTTTTGTTCATTTAATATGCTCCTTGTGCTGACCTTCTACATCTTTTTGTTTTTTAAAAAAATATTTGAAGTATTTTTATTATTTAATTAAAAAAATCATCAGTTTTCCCAGAATAATCATATCAGGTTAAATTTGAAATTGATGTTAATTTTCAATAACTATTCTCTATATCAACTCTATTCTTTTCTCATATTTATTGTTTTATTAATTTCTAATTAGTGCCATCTAACATCTATCTTTTTATCTTCTTGATTAGTAATTTCCAATCTCTCTGAATGTGCAACCAATACATATTAAATATCTCTAATCATCAGGGATATGCAAATTTAAACTATATTGAGACACTACCCAGGCAGAATGGCTATTATTAAAAAAATCAAAGAACAATAGATGGTGCTGATGTGATGAAAGGGGAATGCTGTTACACTGTTGTTGGAGTGTAAATTCCTACAGCTTCTAAGAAAAACAGTATGGAGATTACCTAGGAACTAAAAATAGATCTTATTGCTTATATCACAGAATAATTCACAAAGGCAGAGATAAGGAATCAACCTAACTGCCCATCTGACCGAAGAGTGGATAAAGAAAATCTGGTATACATACACTGTTAATGGAGAAGAGAGAGAGAGAGAGAGATCTGTAAAATAACATAAAAAGATTTATTCTGAGCTGAATGTGTGTGTCAAGATACAGAATTTTCTTAATCAGAGACAGGCCACCTGAACATATCCTGAGACTCCAGTGATCTGGTAAGTAAATTGATGGCCTGCAGGTGTGATTTAACTTTTATCTCACACTGTCTTAAGCCTGTTAATGATTTAGTATGTTGTCCTTACGAACAGCAACTCCAAAAAGGAGGGTGAAAAATGAGGGGTGTCTGTCTTTTCTTTCACTGATGGCTTGCAACTCAGTTTTAAGGTATTTGTGAAGTCCCCTCGGCCAAGAGGGGGGCCCATTCAGTTGGCTAGGTGGCTTGAGATTTTATTTTCGTTCACAACACCATAGGATGTGACTTAGCCATAAAGAAGGATAAAATAATGTCTTTTGCAGTAAGATAGATGGAACTGGAGGCCATTAGCCTACATGAATTAAGACAGAAATTAAAAACCAAATACTGTATGTTCTCATTTATAAGTGGGAGCTCAGCTATGGGTCTATAGTGGCATAATGAGTGATACAAGTGACGCTGGAGACTCAGAAAGGGGGAGGTTGGAAGGGTGCTGAGAGAAGAAAAAAGGTAAATTACCTTTTAGTTGAGATGGACAGTATTTGTGTGATGGGTGCACACAAACCCGGACATCACTACTATACAATCCATCCATATAAACGAAAAACATTTGAATCCCTAAATCTATCAAACTATAAATTTAAAAAAATTGTTAAATAATATATGAGACAGACAAAAGTAATCTATAAGATATGAAGATAATGAAGTGAGAAAAGTGCATGTTACACTCACCTGAATCTGGCCCTGGTAAGAGAAGTGCTGTAGATAATTTGAACATACTAAAGACAGCGTTCTAACTTGCTCTTCTTTCACTACTTCAGTGCTTCTATAATGATTATTTTCATACATGAACATCGCCAGTGCTCCATTTAAAAAATAATAGAGTCTATTGCACCCAATTCTGCCTTCCTTTTATGTGGAATTCATTCTTCAGCCAATACCTGCCTGCCTTGTATCTTTCCTTTCACATTCTTGTTGTGCTTGTTCTAAATACTAGTTCAGTTCAGCTACCTATTTCTCTACCTGTCCTTCCAGATTATAAATGGAGAGAAAATTGAAGAAATGCAGAATACAAATGTCTAAATATAATAACTAAGAAAATGCCATGAAGGCTAAGTTGAACAGTGATGAGAATATTTCAGATGGTATATGAAACCGGCGTATTGTACCCCTTGATTGCACAAATGTACACAGCTAAGATTTAACAATAAAAAAAAATTAAAAAAAAGAATATTTAATTTGTGATACTGCACCTAATGGTCTGAACATTTAGCTGAATCTTCAGCATTTTTCAACATTAATCTGTTTTGAAAGTATTACCATGTATATTTGATATATTTAATCACCTTAACTTTGTGGGGTTTTTTTTTTATTTTTATTTTTTTTACTTATTTTTTTTTTTTGCGGTTTTTGGTCGGGTTTGGGTTTGAACCCACCATCTCTGGCATATAGGGCCAGCGACCTACTCCTTTGAGTCAGAGGCACCACCCTCCTTAACTGTTATTTTAAAGGTAACTTTTCTCAAACCTTCCAACTCACCCTTTCCACCTCTTTCTTACTCCTCTCTTGGTTGAAAACCTTGCCTATTGCTTTGCAGGGAAAATGAAGGCCTTTTTATATCAACTTTAATTCACCCATCTATTTAGCCAATGCTCGTCATGCTTTTCCTTGTTTTGGATATACACCAGTGGAAAAGTGTTGCTCTGGGCTCTCGTAATTCATGGACAAGACTGATGTAGAAAATTGTTACTTATTCCCCCCACTAGACCCTTTTCTCAGTATACTTGACTTTAATAGGAACATAGAAATTTAACGGTGATTATGGATGCAGGGTACTATAATTGGTATTTTAAATTTTATTTCCCCATTAATTGATGATATTTTAATTAATTTATCTGCAATAGCTGTATAATTTCTTTTCTTTTCTTTTTTTTTTTTTTTTTTCAGAGACAGAGTCTTACTTTGTTGCACTTGGTAGAGTATCATGGTGTCACAGCTCACAGCAACCTGCAGCCCTTGGGCTTAGGCAATTCTCTTGCCTCAGCCTCCCGAGTAGCTGGGACCACAGGCGCTCACCACAATGCCTATTTTTTGTTGCAATTTGGCCAGGGCCAGATTCAAACCCACCACCCTTGGTATATGGGGCAGATGCCCTTACTCACTGAGCCACAGGCGCTGCCCAACAGCTGTATAATTCTTTAGAGCTTATGTAAACAGAAATCAATAGCTAGGCCTGTGTAAAGTTTAATAAGTCCCAAATACTATGGTAAGGGATACATGTGGATTATTTTAATTCTTGCCACACACTGTTGAGGTCTTGGTAATCACTAGACAGACAAATCTGTGTAAATGTAACATGCAATGCTGAGACTTAGAAGGGTTGGGTAAGTGGGTTAAGCTCAAATATCCAGTAAAGACTTAGACCTGTGCTATGTATCTAGGTAAATGTAGCTAAGGAGCACATGTAATTAATCTTACCAGAATAAGAACTTCCAAGTATCCATTTCTGAAATATAAATGATCCTTGGCTTCATCTAATAAATAGTTAATAATAATCAGTCTCTTCATTTTTATGGCTTACAAAGACACGTAAAATTAAGAAGAAAACCTTTGATGTTTCCTCAAATCTTCAACAGGATGTGGTCACTGCCTATGCTCATCAACTTCATATTGAACCTCTATTCTCTAGTCTCTGAAACTCCAGCCACATGAATTTTATTATGTTTGTTCAATGAAGGCAACATGCTCTCTTTCACATCAAATATTTTACATGTGACAACCTCTCTATCTAGAGAGATCTTTATAATCATGCTTTCCTGCTCTTCTTCAACTATTTTATGCCATTAAATCTTTTACCATGATTGTAAATCTATTAAGATTTAATTGTGTTACTGAAATAATTATAGATTTCTTTGGAGCTGTAAGATATAAAACAGAGAAAGCTTCAACCCTTCACTCAGCTCCTTCCATCTTGCATGGTTATTGCAATATTTTACATACAAGATTAGCACTGATATAAACTATCATTATACTATCATTATTTAGTCTCTAATAGTTTTACTTTCACTCTTTTGTGTCTGTACATATTTATTTCTATCCAATTTTATCTAATGTACAGAGCCATGTCACTACCACCACACCAACATAAAGAATAGTTCCATCATAAATATTCCTTACAAAACCCTTTTCTATCTACAGTTACCTTCCTTCCTCTTCTTGATGCCAAACTACTATGGATTGATCTTGACGTCTACATTATTGTAATTTTAATGTTAGCCACCTTTTTTCTTTTTCTTTAATATCTTTGGTAATAGGCTTTTTATTTCTCAGGACATATTTAGATTTACAAAAACATCGTGAATATGTTTCAGAGAATTACCATATACAAAGTTTTATGATAATTAATATCTTACATTACGATAGTACAATTATAATTGAACAGTATTGATATATGTTCATTAAAGTAGATGCTTTATTTGTATTTCCTTGATATTTAACTAATGTTCTTTTTCCTTTTGCAGATCCTCTCCAGAAATATCACATTACATTTAGTTGTCAAATCTCTTTAGGTCCTTTTGGCTATGAAAATCTCAACATTTCTTTTGTTTGGTTGATTTTTTTTTTTTTTTTTTTTTGAGACCGTCTCATTTTGTTGCTCTGGGTATAGTGCCATGGCATCATTGTAGCTCATAGCAACCTCAAACTCTTGGGTTCAAATGATCCTCTGGCCTCAACCTCCTGGTGGCTGAGACTATAGGCACCTGCCATGACATCCAGATAGTTTTTCTATTTTTATTATAGAAAGAGTGTCGCTCTTTCTCAGGCTGAAAAATATCTTTGTTTTGTTGTACTTGATAGTAGCAGTGTTGGGTATTTTGAAGAATGTCTCTCCTTTGAATTTATCTGATTTTGGATTTGTATGAAAATGATCACAAAGGTGAATGTCCATTTTCATTTTAATCACATTTATTAAGAGATATAATATCAATATGACTTGTTGATATCACCTTGATCACCTATCTGAGGTGGTGTTTATCAGGGTTTTCCACTACAGGTTCCTTTTGTCTCCCTTTACAGACTGTCTTCTTTGAAGGTCACTCTATACAGTCCACACTGAAGGACTGGGGAGTTATGCTTCATCTCCTTGAGGGTGGGTTATCTATATAAATTTTTTAGAATTCTTACCAGGAGTTTAGTTTCTTTTCTATTTCTTTATTAATTTAATCATTCATTTTATATTAGTATAGGCTTATAAATACTTATTTTAAATTTTAGAATATAATCCAATATTTTTTATTTAATTACCCTCAGTTTGCACCTGCTTTGACCATTATTACCCCTTTAGTTAGCTCTTGTGTCACTTTTTGTGATTGGGATTATTTGTTTTTGTCATTGTTTGAGAACACCTCAATTTCTGGTCAAATGAAATGCTCCAGGCTCATCTTACATATTTACATCTTCAGTCCTAAAATAGGACATTTATCCAAAAATCACTTGTTCCTCTCCTTAGAGAATGGTATTAGAAACTGCAATCTGGGTGCTATATGTGCTCAGTACATTCCTTCATGATGCTGACTGCTTCTTCCCCCTCAGTATCCTTCAGATCCATTCAAATGCCATGTATTTCAATAGTTTGTACCATTTATTTGAAAAAAATTTCATAGTACAGTTGTATCAGAGTTTGTTTAACCATCTACCTGTTGAAGAACATCTGGGATGTTTCTAGTGTTGACTATTACAAAAAACGTTTGAACCCTGAACATCCATGTTCTCTGGGAGTGCAAGTGCTGCATCATATGATTAGGTCATATCTGGATTTGTAAGAAACAGGAAAACGTTTTCCAGAGTAGTTGTATCACTTTATCTTTCATTTCCAGCAACAATATATTACTAATAGAGTTTCTCTATTCACCTGTCAGCATTTGCTATTATTATTGTTTTAATAATTTTTTTTTTTTTTTTTTTTTTTTTTTTTTTTTTTTTTTTGAGACAGAGCCTCACTTGTCACCCTTGGTAGAGTGCCCTGGCATCACAGCTCACAACAGTCTCAAACTCTTGAGCTCAAGCAATTCTCTTGCCTCATCCTTCCAGGTAGCTGGGACTATAGGCACATATCACAATGCCTAGCTATCATTTTTGCAATTTCTTTTGGCCAGGACTGGGTTTGAACCCACCACCTCCATTATATGGGGCCAGTACCCTACTCCTTTGAGCCACAGGCGCCACCCTTAATCAATTTTTTTTATATGTGTACTGGTATTTTATCATATTTTTACAATGACATTTTACATGCTACTCAGAACGAAGGAAAGAAGAAATAAAGAGAGGAAGGAAAGAAGGAAGGCAGCCAAGCAGGCTACCAGTTAAGTATGCTTCATTGATATTCAGTTATTTGCTGAATTTAAAATTTTAAAACATGACAGATTAAATTTTTAAGCAATGGAATCAATAATAAGTAGTTAATATTTGTTCCTTCTGGGTATTTCAGGTAATAAGCTACGTACTAAAGTACACTTTGCCTTGTCTTACAAGCTTGATGAGGTCATCTACTTACAGGTTGTACTCCCTGCTCATTTTCTCTATAGTACTAATAACATTTTGTAATCTATTCCTCTGTATTTAATTGACAAATATCACGACTTTGCATGGGTCTCTAAGCTCCACGAGTACAGGACCTTTAACTACTTTGCTTATTATAGTATCTCCAACACCTGACAGACAGGTGCTTGACAAACAGACAGATGCTTGACAAATGCTGTTAAATTAATATTTAGATGCATTCTTCATTAACTAATACCTGTTTTCAATCTCCTGTTTAAAGGAGAGTACTTTAATCTCCTTAAAGTTATATTTATTTATTTGTAATATAAGAAATCCATTTGGAACAATTTTAAGACTCTAGACTTCTAGTTATAGAGAAGAAATGATAAATGACAAAGACACAAAGAGATTATTTTTATTTCAAACTCAGTCCTACTAAAGAAAATAAACAACATTTACAGTTATCAGTAAAATATGTTTTCTCCCTATAGTTCCAGAATCAAAACTAAATTGTCTTTTTCCTTTATCCCTATCTCCACATGGACAAATCTGGTAAATCACCTTTGACTAAGTTGTTATGTCTTCCCTGGAAGCTTCAGTCTCTAAATATCTTGTAGAAGAAGGCCATGGTGCCACCTCTATCCATCTAGAAATTAGGATGATAATAGGGGCATTAAAAAGGTACTACTCTAGGACCTAATAAATATTTGGTTGGTTAGGATGATATACTAAGGGAAACTTATCAGTACAGAGTGATTTTGAATTTTATTAGTTATTGATCTATAGTTATATATCAGAATCATTTAAATGTTGAGATCAATTCAAATTAATTCCAATGTATCTATTGAAACAATTTCATGACACAAATTTATTGTCAAGTTTATGACTAGAGGAATAAAATTAAATTATGTGCATGGTCCAAGATAGCCAAGGCATTAAAATCTAATGTACTTGATATGTTCCCAATAAAAAAGAAAGTAATAAATGATATTTAATATAAGATATTAATCAATAATAGTACCTATGTATTTTTTGATAGAGATATAAGCTAAAATCATTAAAAAAGGTTATACTTGATGATGAGGACATTTTAACATAGGTATAGATTATTCTTCAAATAAATTTTATTATGTTTAAGCAATTTTCTATCACTTTTATGTAATCACATATTACTTTCTTTTCTTTTCTTCTCTTTTTTTTTTTTTTTTTTTTTTGAGACAGAGTCTTATTATGTCACCCTTGGTAGAGAGCTGTTGTGTCACAGCTCACAGCAACCTCTAACTCTTGGGCTTGAGCAATTCTCTTGCCTCAGCCTCCCAAGTAGCTGGGACCACAGACGCCTGCCACAACGCCTGGTTATTTTTTGGTTGTAGTTGCTATTTTTGTTTGGCAGGCCTGGGCTAGATTCAAACCCGCCAGCTCTGGTGTATGTGCCTGGAATCCCAGCCACTTGAGCTACAGGCTCCGATTCTTTACCCACATTTTAAAGCAAAGACCTTCTAAACATTGATAAGGATTGTTTAGGTAGAATATAGCCTTTATTTCCCATGATTTTGGACAGTTTAGGATACTGGAAAAAAAGAATAATAAATTGCAATCCAAAATGTGTAAGTATATATTTGTCCTTTAGATTCTATACCAAAGAAAAGATCCCTAAAAGTTTCCAACAGAAGCTAAAACCAATAAGAACTCAAAAAAGAATCTAGTGGGTAAGAAAACTAGGAACTAAAACTGTAGATCCTTATTTTTTTAATATAAATTCATGAAGTGTTATTAGAAATGTTGGCACTCAGTGGACCTCCTCAACCCCATCTCTGAAATACAAGCTTGCTCTGGCTAAAAATTTATAAGGGTGGGGAAGTTCTTTGACCTTAATCACTCAGAGCTCCCTTTATAGAGGACAAGAAAGAGCGAGAGAGACTATAGAGTAAGGAAAAGAAAATTTTCAGTTTGGGGTTAATATCAGGTGTTTCTATATGAATGAGTAGCTCATTTGTGTTCTTAGAGCCTTCTGTTATAAATAAGGTGTGAGCAGACAGAATGAGGACTTGTGAAACTGATTTATATACACACATACACCTGTGTATATATGTGTGTATCTGTATATTTCTTTTTGTTTAATTGTCTTCCGAGTACAATGTCTCAGAATTGATTTCATACTTTAACCATGTTCCTTCCAGAGCAGAATCAGAAGTACTTAGGTGACACAGAATAAGAAGAATTTCTCCCCAAATTTCTCTTCACTAACATAAGGGAACGTATGATACACGGACAGTTAGAACGATTCTGATACTGAACGTTTGTCTAACATGTCAAAGCAGTTTCCCTATCACTAGAGTTATGCACATTTCCCAAGTATGCTAAATTGGTCTCAAGATATGCCAATCAAAGGGTTAACTAACTTTTCTCCTTCAGGCCTGGTTCTGTTTAAGGGAAGACATTTTGCTACAGCGGAGCCAAAAGAGATAAGTGCAGGAGGCTGGCAATATGCCCAGCTTTTCTAATCCTAAGATCCTTGGGAAAATAGCTTTTTTCTTTTCTCATTCCCTAGAGGTGTTTTGCTTACCATGGCTCTTACTAAGCTTTCTTGGGAAGAAAATTATCTGGCAAGGAGCTGGATGTCTGTCCCCAACCACTGTCCCTACTCCCACTGTTTTTGTTTTCTCTGCTTCTTTAGTAAAAAGTATATAAGAGATGAAGTGATTTTGGAAGGAACATATTCAATAAAAATTATATTAGAAAATTATCCAAGATGTTTATCAAAATAGAAAATGTTAGGAGCTCTGTTGTCAGAATTGTTGTCAAGGGGCACAAAAAGGAACCTACAATAAAACAAACACAAAACAACCACCACCACCAGAGCGGCAGGGTCCAGAGATCAATAAAAGGGAATAGCTTTATCAATAATTAAAAGACATCATATAACCTTAAATTAATATAGCATTGCTGTAATTCATACATAAATAAGACAAAAAAATTAAAGGAAAAACTTCTTTTATAGACCCAAATATATTTGTAAGAAAGACTATATGATAAATGTGGTATCTCAAACTAGAATGATGTGCACTGCTTAAAGAAATGCTAATGGGATAACTGAATGATCATACAGACACAGGTAAAAGTTAAATGTTTCTTCACACAGACTTCATACCATGATACACATTATGATTTCAATATGAAAAAAATGAAAAAAATTGGTAGAAGAGATTAAGAGTTCCATGTAACAAAAATGAGATAAATATATTAAAAAGAAGTTATGTGTCATTTCCTTATACATATCAGACATGAATCAATGCATTTATAAACTTGGAGTAGGAAAGTTTTTCTAATTATGATTCAATATTTCTAAAGAAAAATGTTGTTAAATTTGACTATACCCATGTGAAATACTACTGTGTGAAAAATATATAAGAAAGAAACTACAGGCAAAATTAGAAAATGAGTGATAAACATGGAAAAAGTACTTTTAATTCACCTATCTGAAGATAAGAACTGATTTTCCTGTTTCTGGGGTGCTATCATCTGAATATGTCAGATATTCAAGTTGGAATTTTAATTCCCAATGCAAGAGTGTTGGATGGCAAGGCTTTTGGGAGTGTCTGGGTCATGAGGACTCTGCCAGCATGAATGTATTAATGCCTTTATAATATCACTGTTTAAATCTTGTGTTTCTCTTTCACACATGGACACAGCAGATTGTATAGCTAGCCACATTTTCTTATTTTGTTTTGACTTTAGAAGATTCAGAGTGAAACTGGAGAGAATAATTTGTAATGTATGTGAATTTCTGGACTCATTCTATTCACGTTTTTCTTGAAATTTCAAATTTAAACATTTTTTATTTAATGACATTTCATAAGAATAAAATTAAACTAATGTGTAGATGATAGTGATGCAATAGCTAATAAAATCTGACATTATTTAAACTGTTTTATGTGACTTATCTTATTTCACACATTTTCTTCTATGATATAGACCATTGTTTTCATAGAGGAAGTAAGGAGACCCAAGGGCAGCTTTCTTTAAGGATGTGACTAGATATGACCTCTGATAGGATCCAACTTGAACCAATGTAGCTCTACAAAGATGAGCTACGGGTGTAGATTTGAGAGAAAGTGTCTTTCTTTGTATATGACTAAAAGCAGGAAGGAGAAATTGGACTATGAGTGAGAGCAGATTCATCAGCACTTCCTAGGACAAAACTGAGAAGAAAGAAAAATTCATTTAAATTGATATTTATTTAAAAATTCCCCTACAGCTGTAAAGTTGCAAGCATGTAATGCCAGCCTGGGAAAGCCATAGGCACCTGACTTCAACCTATCAGAGTGGCATGTTCTCAGCCCAGAACAGCTATGGGGTAGGGTCCTCAGGAGATGTGAGAAATTCCTCTTCAATACCTGTAGTCCACCTGTGAATGGAAGCAAAATAGTACACTCTTTGGTATGCTTGTTGAAATAGAAAATTAACAGATATAAGTCATTTGCTTTTGAAGTGAAATTTTCCTCCTCTCTAAAACATGATAGAAAACTTATAATTGCAAAGAACATTATAAATAAAAGGAATAAAAAAGGGGCCCTCTTTCTTCAAATCTTCTAGGATCTAGAGCTGTGAAAATTTTTAAATTAATGTGAACTTTATAACAAGAAACATTATCAATTGACTTTTACAAAGTTTTAAATTATTAGCTTATATTCTTTCAAGCCACTCTAGAAATACATTGAATATCTTTTAATATTAAAATCAGATGTTTTCACTGCTGGTGAATGCCATAAAGAGTTATATTCTTTTTTTCTATGTTTGAGTAATGTATGTATGTTACTATCATCATAAATTCAAGTTCTTAATCATACTGGCATTTTGTCCATTATATCACAGTGAATCAAGGAAGAACAGAAATTAACAGAAATAAAATATCTTCTGTTTAGTAATTTTTAATCTTAATTTTTAAAGTATAATTTTTATGGAACAGTAGAGTTCCTGAGGGATCAGATTAATATGGAAAACAATAAGCCAGGACCTGTGTACCTATATTCCGAGTGTGTAGGAATATAGGAGCTTAGAATTGATCTAGGATTTTTTGTTTTTTGTTTTTCTTCGTTATCACTATTCTATGCTATGCAATCCCATTGTTGTTTTGTTGCTGAAAAAGCCGAGCAGGTAAAATGGAGCAGCTGCATCTAAGGAAATTTTGTCATTTTGAAGAAAAACATCTCCTTTCCAGTACAGTGATTATATTTATTCTTCCGAATTTATTGAACATAAAATTGGGAGAAAATATGTTAACCACTACAAAAAGGGAAGGAAAAGAGTTGACCTGTTTTTTTTTTTTTTTTCCTTTAGTCCTTCTGGGAGCTGAAAACACATGTAGAAAATCCAGCTCTGCAGAAAAGAGAAATGAATTAGAATTGAACTGAGAACTACAGAAGGCAAAAGCAAAAGAGATAGAAACTATGACTGACACTCCCTCTATAGAGATTTATATAAGTTTGGGGAATTTTTTTAAGTTGTAGAATTTGGGATGCGTGTATAGTGGGGTTGCTGTTGGAGTGTCCTGGGGGCATTACATGTCATTCTTATGGTTCCATTCTTCTTCTCTCATGTGCTGAAAATATTTATTATAAAGGTGATTTTTGGTTTGAAATGGCAGAATAACCTAAGTGGAGTTTACCTAGAAGAGAAAAAGCTTAAGGTTGGCCTGAAATTTAGCTGTGAATAATATTAAGGGCCTTTTTGTCTTTTATAAGTTGCTCAAACACTTTTTTTGAAATAGGACAAATGGGAAGAAAGCAGCAAGTCCTTTCTGTCAAGGAATAAAAGTTACGGATTTGTTTGAAACTTCCTTTTTGCTCATCTTCCTGTATGCCAATCCTCATGGGTGGCACAAAAGAGGGTTTAGAATATGAAACAGTGTCAATACTACTTCAAACTAAACCATTAAGTAAATAAGTTTCATTAAATCAATTGGAACTGAGCTTCCATCTTGACAGTATCATCAAATGTTTCAGGTAATATAAGTCTATTTATGGACTTTTGAATGAAATTGATTTTGTGATTTTTGTTCTTTTCAGAAGAGTCTTCAGGTTATTATCTTTGTTTTCCCAGAGTTGAATAGAGTGATGAAACAAAAAAAAAAAAAAGCCAGTAATAACCAGTTTTATTTTTAATCCCTCTTTTGATTGATTTTCATAGAGCCCATGCCTTTATTACCTACTTGTGAAAATTTTAACCAATCAAGCCTCAACTCAAATATAAACTCCTCTAAAGCATGCATGTTTTAAAACTTTTCATCCAAATCAATATATTTTCCTCTGCTAAAATAGCATTTTATTTTACTTACCTTCTGATTATATTTTTTTCTAGAATTAATTTTATGTGTGTATGATTTATCAGTAGCAACAGAAAAAATAATGTTTCCTTAAACGTATTTGTTGAATGCCTACTAGGTACTTACTTAGTTTTGGGTTCTTTAAATTCTAATTTTTACATTCTTATTGATGTAGGCAAACATAACGAATACATTAATTAAATAGAATGTTAGAAGATAAGGGTTATTGGAATTCGTAAAAGTAAAATAGGATAAGAAAAATGGCAGTGACAGGAGGTTTTTACTCTGAACAGGAGGTTCAGAGTAAAATTAGATATGATTAGGAGAGGACAACATGGAGAGAGTGACATTTTTATAAAGACTTGATGATGATTAGGAAATTGGCTTTATGAATTTCTGAGATTGGGGAAATTAAGAAGTACATTCCCAACAGAAGAAATACCCAGACCTTATGTCACTATTAGGGAAGACAAATTAGAGTAATAGGGAGAGAATCAGTGTAACTGTAAGTGGTCATGTTTGGGACCGGGGTATGGTGGGAGATGTCTTCAGAATGATATGAGGGGTTATATCTTCAGGGACTTTAGAAGCCTTTACAGGATTTTTCCTTTTACTCTGGTTAAATATGGAAATATTATAGGATTTTCAGCCAAGGCGTGACATGATTTGAGTTATTCTAAAGGCATCTCTATATAATTGAGGAAAGACACCACAGTGCCAGGGGTAGAAGCAAGGAGGAGAATATTGTTAGGAAAATATTGTAGGAGAAGAAACATAGGATCTCAGTTCAAGAAGTGGCTATGGAAGTAGTGAGAAGTGGTTATATTCCGGGGAACTATAATGTAGTGAATAGGTTTCAGAAGAACGTAAGAAGTTCAGTTAAGGAAGTGTTGATGTGTAGTCTAGGAGATATCGTATGCAGATGAAGACTGACAAGTTCATAAACCTAACCTAAAAAAAGTGCTACATAACCTTGGTGAATATTACGATTGTCACCTTTGAAATACTCCCTTGGGAAGTTTAAACTGATGTCAGCACCTAGCTCACCCTTCAAAGCAATTTTGGAGTTCTTTCTCTGGAGTGACCATCAGAGATGTCATTGTACAAGGTCTGACAATTAAGTTCACGAACTTGCTATCTCAGGCTTGTGTTGGCTGCACCATACAAACAAGTCAGTAAAGTATAATAACCTTGGTATATCCATGACTCACTTGGTGTGTTCCTGTTGATGTGCAACAGTGTCTGGCTGAGTCGTGTTCATTGTTGTGTGTTTTGGAGTACCATATGATGACAGGCCCAATGGTCATTCCAGAAAAAGCATTCCAAAATTGTTTTGAATGTTTGACTAGGTGCTGGCATCAATGCATAGCTTCCTAAGATGGAATACTTTGAAGGTGATCATGGTGATATTCAGCCATGAGGTAGATAGCAGTTTTTCTAGGATGAGTTTGTGAACTTCATTTTCAGACCTCATATGTTGAGTAGACAGGCTTATTTATGCTGGGTGTTATTATTAGATTTAGTCTTTTATTACATAGGAGCTAGCTCTATAACACTTGATAACATTACTATGATTTTTTTACTTCATATAACAGATATTAGATAAAAAAACTTATGTTCTGTCTTCAGGTGATAAGTATTTATCTTTAATTTCTAGTTCTTAAGTAAGAATTTTACCAAAATCTGCAATATATTAGGAAATAAAACTTTTAAAATTAAAACTGCCTGACTCATATTCTGTAGAATTGTAAACATATGCAGTATTTTTCACTATGACAATTTTTTTGTTTTTTATTTTTTTTTATTAAATCATAGCTGTGTACATTAGTGCAGTCAAGAAGTACAATGTGCTGGTTTCATATACAATCTAAAATATTTTCATTAAACTGTTTAAAATAGTCTTCATGACATTTTCTTAGTTATTGTATGTATACATTTGTATTTTGCATTTATAACTATCATATTAACTTTTAGATAAAATGTTAGATATCTTAAAAATTAGAATAACAAGTGAACCAGATGCACAGAGATAATACCTTTGCCAGCCCAGAAAATATGTGCAGTGCTCATGTGCTTGTGTACCCCTTTATTCTTTTTATGATTTATCATGGAAATGTGAGTTGACTGTTTTATGTATGGAATGCAAATTGAGCTGTCTTTATCAATCCCATGTGTATTAATATACATCTATGGTAATTTTGTTGCTTATGGAATGGACTTGTGATACCACTTGAGTTCTGTGCAATTTAATAGGTGAAATGTCAGAATGCATGCATTTTATAAGTTTGTTTTTATTCAAGTAGTAAAATGTTTGTATAAATTTGCTAGATGATTGTCATTTTTTAATGATATTCCTATGCATGATTAAAAAACATGAAGAGATCAATTATTATACATACACTTGCATAATATATTTACAGATGTCAACATTACCTCTACTTACAAAAATGCATGATCTTTCTTGATGCAAGAGAACCATATGGAAAGAATGATTGTCACAAAAGGAAAGCACATATTTTCATAAAGTTTCAGATGCTATCTGAATTATAGTAATTATGACCCACCAAGTGATTCTTAGCTTTCTAATGTAATTATGAGGGAAAATTAAACTTCAGAATCCCTAATTATTTTTCTCACATGTCAAATATTGTTATCAATAGAGTTGTTTATCAAGAAGGAAAAAAAAACCTCCTTTCATCTTTACCCCTTAGTTTTCCTCACTGCTGTACTTAAAGAACATGAGTTTGTACTTTACAGTCAAAATCTTGTATTTGAATCCCAGATCCAAGCAATTATTTAGCTGGATGACCTTGGAAAAATCTTCCACGTTCTCTGAGTATCAGTTTCTCCAATGATGAATGGAATAATAATAGTAATTGCTTCATAGATTTTTGTAGTCATAAGAAAAGAGAGGTAATATCCTCACCATCCTTGTCCACACAGAATTAGCACTCAAAATAATTTCTATTACACTAATTAGTATCATCACCATGCTCATGATTTATAATAAAGATGTATCTGTTTTCCTCTTTGCAGACAATAGTTCTTCTGATAAAGTATTCAGGTTCTGTCCCTGTTCAGAAAACTTACACTTACCGAATATTGTCTGTTTCTCTCCCTTGCTCACATATATTCTGCAATTTCCCTGATTTATTTACTTATGTGTATAAACATGCCCAAATTTCTTCCATTAAAAACAATAATAAGATAGTCTTCAATCCTTTCTATACCTGCCTCCAATTATCATCTGCTTCTCTATACTGGTGCAATACAATTTTTTGAAAAAATTTCTAGGATTAATTTCTGTATTCTCTGCCTAAGACTCACTTCTCTTTCCCCTCCATTCAATACTTGGTAAAAATCAATCTCACTAGGATTTCATAACCTAATGTGCACAAATACAATGGCTATTTTTCCAGGGTTTGCTTCCCTGCATTGGCACTATTTGTGAATTACTGGATAATTTCTCCATCTTTCATGTTTCTTCCAGTGATATCAGTATTAAATTCTTTGATTTCCTCTAGCTTTCTGCCTCTTCCTTCTTTGCCTGCTAACTTTATCTTTCCAAGCTATTTATTTATTTCCTTTTACATGTTTTTTTCTTGACACAGAGTCTCATTTTGTCACCCTGAATAGAGCGCTGTGTTGTTATAGTTAACTGCAACCTTAAACTCCTGGGCTCAAGTGATCCTTTTGTCTCAGCCTCCCTAGCAGCTGGGAATACAGGCACCTGCCACAACACTTGGCTACTTTTTAGAGATCGTGTCTTGCTATTGCTCAGGTTGGTGTCCAACTCCCAAACTCAAGCAATTAACCCATCTCAGCCTCCCAGAGTGCTGGGATTATAGGCATGAGCCACTGTGCTCAGCCTCCAAGCTTTGTATTAAGTATTCTGACTTCTTAGGAATTCTTGGTGACATCACTAAATATATATATTTAGTGTTGAGGAATCATTGAGGGTACAAAGAGCCAGATTACACTGCTTACATTTGCTGGGTAAAGGCCCTCTAACAGCAGTGTCCCACCCCAAAGAGGTGTGTCACACACTGTAGTGCCCCACACACCTCCCTTCTTCCCTCTCTCCGCTCTCCCATTTCTTCTCCCCCATTCCCCCTATACACCTCTGTACTAGCATCAATTGTCCTCATATCAGAATTGAGTACATTGGGTTCTTGCTTCTCCATTCTTGTGATGCTTTACTAAGAATAATGTATTTCAATTCCATCCAAATTAATAGGAAAGATGTAAAGTCACCATCTTTTTTAGTGGCTGAATAGTATTTCATGGTATACCATAGTTTATTTTCCATCCCTGAATTGATGAGCATTTAGATTGTTTCCACAATTTTGCAAATGTAAATAGAGGTGCAATAAACAGTCTAGTGCAAAAGTCCTTAGATGAAATGTTTTGTTTTGTTTTGTTTTTTTTCTGGGTAGATGCCCAGTAATGGGATTGCAGAATCAAATGGGAGGTCTAGTTTGAGTTCTTTAAGTATTCGCCATAGTTCCTTCCAAAAGGATTGTATTACTTTGCAGTCCCCCAGCAGTGTAAAAGTGTTCTCTTCTCTTTTAATCCTTCCAATTTCTTAGTAAATTACAGAACAACCACACACACACACACAAAGTAAATAAATAAATAAAAACAAGCCATTTATTGTTTTGGATCAAGAGTAGAGCACATATTTTATTTTTTACTTTGAGTTCAGTACTGAATCTTGTGACTTTTATATATTTCTACTGTTAATATCATCTCTACTGGGATCCTATATAATAGCCATTTATTTCTAACTATGGAGCTACAGCATAAATGAAATGAATAAGTTTAATATATATCATGACAGGCACAATGAGGAAAAATTAGGACAGGAAGTGCAATAAGAATGTTCTAGAAGTAGATGTGGTTTCTTTTTTGCACAAAGTTATTAATGTAGTCCTCACTGAAAATGTGTATGTGAATGAATGTTTATAATACATGTTATTCCAAAGAAATTTACCTAAATAATTTGTCTGATTTCTATAAAGTAAGATAAATACCTTAAAGACACGATGAAAATGAAATTCAACGTAAATCATGATGTATACAATAACTAAGCAAATGCCAGGAAGGCTATGTTAACCAGTGTGATGAAAATATTTCAAATTGTATATAAAACCAGCGCATGGTACCCCATGCTTGCATTAATGTACACAGCTATGATTTAATAAAAAAAAAAGAAGAAAAAAGAAAAAAAATTAAGTACATGTAACAAATGTTAACAATGATCTTGAGCACTAAGTTTCAGCAGAAAGTCATGAAATCAAATTATATAGGAAGAAATCTTCTTACCTAGTGTATCTATGCAAATCTCACTGTTGTGAAAAAAACCTGCCAGTGTTAGCAACTAAAGTACCATAGGTTATACAGAAGCAAGAGAAAATATGCAATATGATGTTAAAGATGTTGCAGCAAAGAACTCTTTTAGAGAGAAGGAGTTGAGATTCTATTTTGGGTATCCTTAAACTCCTGTGGTGAGACAGGGCTGCCTCACTATTTCAGGATGAAGGAGAGTGGTCTTTAATGGAACCAGGTTTGTACTCAGGTCTAAATAGTTTAAGTGCAAGAGGCCAGTTAGTTGCCTTGGCACAGCAAGGTAAAATGGACTGCTCCAACAGGGAGCTGAATTTCTACCAGCTGCCAGGCAAAGGCATTGATTTTTATGTGCTAAAAGGAAATATTGAATGAACAAAAGAGCCAATAGTGAGCTGTCTCTAAAAAACCCTTTGCAAGAGGACTACCAGCCAGGAGTGAGGCAACCTCCACAGGAAGGACTGGCAGGGTAGCCTGGCCAGTACAAGTGAGGACTGTGTGGTGAGGACACAAACAAACAGATGACCAGGCAACACCATGGACCACTGTAGGGACTGCACACAGGAAGAAAGCCCCACAAAAGAAAGAGAAACTTTTAGCATATCCTAAACCCACATGGTCCTACTAATACTGGTTTACAACCCTCCCAGGCAGGGGCATGTTTGTAACATTTATCTCATCTCTTTCTCTCCTGCTCCAAACTTGGAACATCCCTTGAAGACCCCAAAAATAGGTCAGGAGACCAAGAAAAAGAGACTATAGCTCCCTTTTTTGTTGATTGCTTATCAGCAGAGGAAAGAGAGATCTTAGACTTGAAGAGAGATTAAAGATTTGATGTTAAACTGACAAGAATTTATATTAATCTGTTAGATTTTCCTGAGATGTCATTCAGAGTTAGGGGAAAAAACTTTACAAAATGCATTGACGAGGGAAATTATGAGGAAGAATAAACTTTTTTCCCTGACCACATCCTATTTTTCAATAAACTATGTGTAATTTTAAAAACTTCATTAGGTTCTTCATGGTGTTATAATTTATTCTATTGCAAACTTTGTTGATTAAATTAATTTTGAGGTTTTTTTCCCTGCGATTAAAGACCGCTTTATTTAACAGAAACAATTTGGAAAATTATTCTCGATGATACTATCAGGAATAATTATGAATGATTTTGAGATGTACAGAGAACACTGGGTGCCCTGTCTAGCTCATCCTTCACTGTCTTTGAGCCAAGTTCCCACTTTAAATTGTAGATAACTAATAGTAATGGAGATGATTTTTTCAAAGGCAAGGAAAATGAATTTTCTCCAGGGGAGGTACCATTGATTTCCTTCTCTCTCTCCAAACAATGAGTTTTCCATTTGTTAATCGAGTCCATTTTAGCCTTCCTGATATTTATTAAGTGTCTCTCTATTCTCCTGTGGACTATTTTGTAATAGTATTTCACTGATTATCTCATTAATTAATGTGTGATCTATAAGTTTTGAGACATGTTCATTTTATATCTGTATACATAATTTTAAAAAAAGTTTCTTTAAATTTTGGAGGTTGCTCTGGGATGCTCAATTGATTTACCTAGCAGAGAAGGTGCTGGGGAAATACAATTCATGTTGCTTCTCTACTGCTGTCTGCTTTTTGGCTCTCAAAGAGAAACACAAGTGGTAATAGAACTTTAATTATGTTGACTTTGTTTTTCTTTGATTTCCTTTCCCTTTCCACTAATGTTCTCCTTTGTTTTGGTTTCTTTTTTTTTTTCTTATTGTATATAAGTTATTTTCCAATGGTGACAGCAATTATTAGAAATTTGGTTTTATGATCTGATTATTTGCTAATCACTGAGGATGGATTATAAAATCTGTTCTCTGTTGGGTAAGAGATGACAAAAAATAAGTTTGGTATTTTTTTTTTCATTGTCTTTTGAAAGTTTTGAGTTCAAATAAATTAAAATGTAAGTGCCCACAAGAAGGAAAATAACTCTGTATAATTTGTATCTCTGTATTTACAATTGACTAGTGGGTGAAATTATAATTTGAAACTAGAAGTACTCTGTATACATGTATGTTTGTGTCTGTTTCTGTGATTCAGAAAGGCCTTTACTCCTGATTGTGTGAGTGTGAGATCTCTCACTCTTTAGAAAGGATTTATCATCTAGATTATAAATTTTCTCAAGTTATAAAATCTTTGTTCAGATTGACTTATGGAGGTAAATAACCACTTATATAAACTAAATATTTCTAAAATCTCAGAAATAAAGGGAATTAAAGTAGGAAAAGTGCAGATATCTGGAACTCAAAAAACCTTCTCATAGAAAACAACTAAAAGTTTTTCAAGATATCAAATTCATGTAAGTAGATAACACTTTGACAAATAAGACTAGTTGAATGAGTTTTAGTTAAAAAAATCAAGGGGTGCCTTTTCTATGATTGACTAGTGCTAAGTATAGTAAAAACATATACTCTATTCTACTTTGGTTTGTTTACCCATCAAACAAGATAGTAATGATTCCTGCATACTATTTAAGATTAATAAAAATTCAAATCTGGCCACTAAGTTGAATCATTTTTTGTTAAACCTTTTTATTTATATAATAATTATATTTTGTATGTTGTCAGCTTGAAGATAATTTCTAAAATCTTTACATAATTGAAAACCTCAGCCTGATATTATAATAATTTAATTAATGAATATGCATATATAATTAATTTCCAAGTAAGGTAAAATACCAAGCATACTTATTAAGCATTGTTTTAATTTTGTATGCCTTTTAACTTAAAAATATTGTATTAGCTTTGGTCCTAAATGTGTAAATGAGAACAATGTGGCCTTAGGAAAGTTTCATTTTGTATGCCCTTAGGGATCATGCTGTGAAAAAATGAGTTGGCATTTATCAGAGCCCTGTTTTGTCTGTGAAATAGAAGTTACTTACTTTTGTTAAAAGCCATTACTAATATAAGTGTTTGAACCTAAACTTGCAACAATGTTGACAGAGAAACACAAATTGTGTGTGTGTGCAAGTCCACTTTAAGCAAGGGAAATGATAGTTTTCCTAAATTCACAGCAGTCATCAGGTTTCTTAGCCTCTGAAACTTTCATACTTTCAAACTTTGAAAACTTTTGTTTATGTGAATTTAAAATCAAAATTGACATTTGCAACACATTATCAATTCATCCAAAGATAGTTATACTAAATGTATTGAATTTTAATGAGAACAATATCTTAGTATTTATATGAAAGTTGTTTTGACCTCGTAGACCCTGAGAGAAATGCCATCCTAAGGTTAAGCGTCAGTTGGCTCCAGAAAAAGAACAAGCACAACAAAGGAGAACATTGCAGACGTGAATTTCAATTGCTCTGGTTTATGTTACCAATTTCTGAAAATGAAGCTATGAAATATGTTAAAACATTAGCTATGTTCATTCTGTTTGGAGGACTTGCTGCCTTATTTTCTAATTAGTGCCTTTAGCAACAATAGGAAAGGATATTCCTTCATTTAATGGAATCTAGCTGGATAGCAGACGTTCTGTGTTGTATCAGATTCATTTACCGTGCCTTTTGCTGAATTTTTAATGTTTTTTTTATCATGCAAACAGAGAGAGAGAGAAGGACAAAGTTTCCTAATTTATGTAAGAGTTCTTTATAATCGTATTATTTTTTGTTTCTTTAAAATGGTTTATTGTCACTTTAATCAAATACACAACCGACTATTGCAGCTGGGGCACCCAGCTCAGCCACCCTAATCAACGGCCCAAACCTCCAACAATGCTTTTGATTTTGTCTGTCCAACACCAACATTAAGAGTGTGAAAAATGTACTTAAAATTTCCTTTGAGATTTTTCAGACAGGTTTTACAAAATCACATGCATTACCTTTTCCTCTTTATACGAGGGGAGATGCCAGAAATAATTAAGTCTGTTTGATGTATTACTCTTGTAAGAGTTGCATAGAAAATTGTCAGATGAGAAGATATGCCCAACCTTCTCTACGTTTGTATAGGTCAGGGGTGGTGAACACGCGGCTCTCGAGCCGCATGCGGCTCCTGGCCAAAATGAATGCGGCTCTTTGCCTCTTATCATTATTTTGTATACTGTGGCTCTTTGCCAAGTTTGGATTTTGTTATGCTGCTTCTGAGGAGGGACCTCTGAGGAGAGATC
>CAUYPK010133190.1:0-19996 GCA_963574355.1 Loris lydekkerianus
GGCAATTGAAGCAGCTTCAAAAATACACTACTGGGACTTGATCAAACTAAAAAGCTTCTGCACAGCCAAGAACACAGTAAGTAAAGCAAGCAGACAGCCCTCAGAATGGGAGAAGATATTTGCAGGTTATATCTCTGACAAAGGTTTAATAACTAGAATCCACAGAGAACTCAAACGCAGTAGCAAGAAAAAAAACAAGGGATCCCATCGCAGGCTGGGCAAGGGACTTGAAGAGAAACTTCTCTGAAGAAGACAGGTGTACAGCCTACAGACACATGAAAAAATGTTCTTCATCCTTAATCATCAGAGAAATGCAAATCAAAACTACTTTGAGATATCATCTAACTCCAGTAAGGTTAGCCCATATCACAAAATCCCAAAACCAGAGATGTTGGTGTGGATGTGGTGAAAAGGGAACACTTCTACACTGCTGGTGGGAATGCAAACTAATATGTTCCTTTTGGAAAGATGTTTACAGAACATTTAGAGATCTAAAAATAGACCTGCCATTTGATCCTACAATTCTTCTACTAGGTATATATCCAGAAGACCAAAAATCACTTTACAACAAAGGTATTTGTACCAGAATGTTTATTGCAGCCCAATTCACAATTGCTAAGTCATGGAAAAAACCCAAGTGCCCATCGATCCAAAATGGATTAATAAATTATGGTATATGTATACCATGGAATATTATGCAGCCTTAAAGAAAGATGGAGACTTTACCTCTTTCATGTTTACATGGATGGAGCTGGAACATATTTTTCTTAGTAAAGTATCGCAAGAATGGAAGAAAAAGTACCCAATGTACTCAGCCCTACTATGAAACTAATTTAGGGCTTTCACATGAAAGCTATAACCCAGTTACAACCTAAGAATAGGGGGCAGGGGGAAAGAGAGGGGAGGGAGGGGGACGGTGGGTAGAGGGAGGGGAATTGGTGGGATTACATCTGCGGTGCATCTTACAAGGGTATATGCGAAACTTAGTAAATGTGGAATGTAAATATCTTGGCACAGTAACTAAGAAAATGCCAGGAAGGCTATGTTAACCAGTGTGATGAAAATGTGTCAAACGGTCTATGAAGCTAGTGTATGACGCCCCATGATCATATCAATGTACACAGCTATGATTTAATAAAAAAAGAAGAAGAAGAAGAAGAAGAAGAAGAAGAAGAAGAAGAAGAAGAAGAAGAAGAAGAAGAAGAAGAAGAAGAAGAAGAAGAAGAGGAGTTGGCAAGTAGAGTCAGTACCTTTTTTCTTGGGGCAATTTAATAAAAGCCAGTCTCCAGGGAGAAGCACAGATTCAGCTCTGCCTGCCGATGTTTCCCAGGTCATGTAATTAGACTGTTATATCCTCACAGCACTGAGCCAAGCTGTCCTATTGGAATATAAGTGTGAAAACCACCTTGGGAGTTCAAGTAGGTGGCTGTATGGACTTGAACTTTAAGTTCTGCCCAAACTGCATGACTGCTAAACTTCCTCCAAATCAAAACTCTAGAATTTTAAGTATAAGCTGTGGGAAATAATATATACCACTGACAATTAATTGAGAAGTAATAGGGTAGCTTGCCCTTTCCAGTTTTTCAGTTGGTCTAAATTAGCATCATCAAGGTAGTGTTATCAATCGTGGGTATAGTGTCATTTTTATCACTGCATATGTTGGAGAAAATTAGAATTAAACAAATATAGAGTTCACAGGTCAGATAAAAAGATGAGTTAAGTGCTGTCTAGTTTAATTTCAACTTAATAATGTTCAAAGAGTTTATGAAACAAAGGGCTCTAAAAAGATACCAACAGAACAAATACAAATGTAATTAATTTATTTAAAAATAACTAAATGGGAAATTTTGAAGGTAGAATTATCGTGAGTTATTTTATTGATTAGCATTTAAGAACTATGAATGAATGACTCCTTGATTTCCTGACTCATAGTTTTCTCACTTGGACCTCATAATGACTATTCTCTGTTTATTATATGTATTATTCTAGACACTAGAGGATTGAAAAAAAAGTGTTCAATTACAGTACAAAGGGTGATATTAGAGGTAAGCCCAAATTGCCAGGAGATTATATGGATGAGCAAAACCTACCTGTCCTTCTAAGATCAAATTCTGCTTTCTGAAAATGACAGTCTTGAGAATTTGGAAGGGAGAGCTGGATTTAAGCAAAAGATGAAGGGAGGGAAAGAAGGTATTATAAGCCAGAAATAGTATTTTGGAAGACCCAAAGGTAAAAAAAAAAAGAGAAGGAAAGAGAGAGAGAGAGAAAGAGAGAAAGTTGTTGTACTTAGAAGTAATTAGATATGACAGGAGAATGACTGGTGAAGGGGCTGGTAAGGACAGACCAGAGTAGACAGGACCAGAAGGTAAGAACCTTGAAGACCATTCAGAAGTCTGGCCATTTTTAATGACAAGTAATTCAGAGAGCCTGACCTAAAATATTTCAAACTGATGTGGTACCTAGCACAAGAGACTACAGATTTAATTAAAGCTTTTTAATGCTAATGATTTTTCTGAATTAGCAATACTAAGCAAGATTCACCAAGGCTTCCAAGAAAGCAAGCTACCTTCATTTAAGTTTTGCCCTGTCTTTTTTGTTCCTTTTTTTTTGCCCAAAGCTAACCTAAGTTTCCATGATTCTTCTATCCTTTCAGTGACTTTAAAAATTCACTTCATAAATAATTGAGGAAAACGGATTAGAACAATCCTAACAACTGTTGTTTGGTGACACGATCGTTTACTACAAGAAATCTTTAATAAAGAAGATTACAGTACTAAATATAGACATCGAACTAGAAATATGCAGTTAATAAGCTGTTAGGAGTATGGATAACAGTAATAATTGAAAAGATCCCTTAATTTAACACACAGCTAATCTTGAGGCTGAGTTAGTCATTCCCCACTGATGGAAATAGTCTGAGCCAGAATGAGCAAGATTTCCTGTTCCTTACACTGATGCTCATCACTATACTTTTTAACAAAATATGATTGCTATAATCTTTTTTAAATCTTCTTTTCTGCAATTTATTGGTCAAATTTTTTTTAAATGACTGTGGCCTTTGTATGAAGCCATTTCTTTTATAAGCAATGATGACTTTTTCTAGGCAATAAAATATAAAAAGTGGGCTTGGGTTTATGATTTTGTCTTAAAATTTTATATAATGCTGCTGGTTAATGTTTATGTTTCTTTCTAGATATATCTCTTCCCATTAAATTACCTCTAATGTCTGTTCCCTCTGGCACATTAGCATGGTCCTAAAGCCCCTAGAATTTAAAGAGAAAAATCTTTATGTATTGAGAAGATATTTAAGTATTTTAAACAGAAATACTCTTTATTTTTCCTTTTTGTTTTTTCATCTTTCTTTTTAATTTAAAAAGAATATTTTCTTTTTCTAAAATTTTGGATTTGTCATATCACCTAACCCCAACAAGACTGGCCTACATCACAAAGTTTCAAAGCTGCAGATGCTGTGGATGTGGAGAGAAGGGAACACTTCTACACTGCTGGTGGGACTGCAAACTAGTACAGCTTCTTTGGAAGGAAGTGTGGAGAATCCTCGAGGAACTGAATTAGACCTCCCATTTAATCTAGCAATCCCAGGATTAGTCATCTACTCAGAGGAACAAAAATCATTTGTAGTAAGGACGTTTGCCCTGGATTGCTCATTGCAGCTCAATTTACAATCACCAAAATTTGGAAACAGCCTAAATGCCCACCACCCCAGGACTGGATTAACAAGCTGTGGTGTATGTACACCATGGAATACTATTCAGCCATTTAAAAAAAAAAAAAAAAATGGAGACTTTACATCTTTTGCATTGACCTGGATGGACTTGAAACACATTCTTCTTAGTGAAATGTCCCAAGAATGGAGAAGCAAGAATCCAATGTACTCAATACTAATATGAAGGCAGCAGATGATCTAATACATGCCGGCATAAGAGAAAAATTCAAGTCAATGTAAGGTGGGGGCAAGAGAATGAGGGAGCAGGGAGAGGGGAGAAGGAAGGAGGATAGGTGTGCTCCCACCTAATGGACATGATGTTAGGTAGATGGCACACCTCTTGGGGGCAGGACACAAATATAAGAGGGACTCTACTTAACAAATGCAAACATTGTAACCTAATTCTTTGTACCCTCAAAGTAACCTGAAACAATAATAAAAATTAAAATTAAAAAATATTTTAATTTTTTTTTTTTTGAGACAGAACCTCACTATGTCGCCCTGGGTAGAGAGCTGTGACGTCACAGCTCACAGCAACCTCTAACTCTTGGGCTTAAGTGAGTCTCTTGCCTCAGCCTCCCAAGTAGCTGGGACTATAGGCACCTGCCACAACATCCAGCTATTTTTTGGTTGCAATGTTGTTTATCAGGCCCTGGCCGGGCTCAAACCCTCAAGCACCAGCCACCTACTCACTGAGCTATGGGCACTGAGCCTATTTCTTAAATTTTGTAAAGTATTTTTGTAGGCTTGGCACACATAACTCAGTGAGTAGGGCGCCCAGCCACATACACCAAGGCTGGTGGGTTTGAGCCTGGCTCAGGCCAGCTAAACAACAATGACAACTGCAACCAAAAAATAGCCAGGTGTTCTGGTGGGTGCCTGTATTCCCAGCTACTCAGGGAGGCTGAGGCAAGAGAATCAATTATTGAGGTTGCTGTGAGCTGTGACATCACAGCACTGTCCTGAGGGTGACATAGTGAGACTCTGTCTCAGTCAATCAATCAATCAATCAATAAATAAAATGTTGCATTTGTCAGTTTCTTTATGCGTGCTATGGATACTGGTCAAATATTTGTATTTGTGAACCAAAGTAATCCCCAATTTTCCTAATAGTTGTTATCTCTTCCCCTAATGAAGGTTTATGGGACATAGAATCTTTCTCTTCTTCTTCTTTTTTTTTTTTTTTTTTTTTTGCTCTGATGGCCATTGTATATGCAGAGTAAAAGTTCATTCTGCACTACAATTTTTCACTCCTATTTTACTTCATTCACATTTATTTCATAGTGATGGGGTCACTTCACTTCCCCATAAGTTTGGTAAAACTTGACCTCAAGTTAGTTTTGGGATACCTACAAAAAAGAAGTATTTAATGTCTGTAACAGGAAAAGATATGGCCCACAGACTGTATCTGTGTGCTTTGATCTTTGCTAATCAGAGTCTATGGAAGAGTGTCTCCCCCACCTGGCTCAGATACTCATAATACGCCAGCCTTCCTCCTCCCAGTAGGCCCTTTGGCTGGCTTTTACCATCTCTCCCCTTCCTTCCCAGTTAACACAGACTCCTCCTTCAGATTTCAGCTCAAATGCATTTCCTCAGTGTAGTTTTCTTTTATCTTACTCTGCTTTATACTCTCCTGGATCATATATTTGCTTTAAAGCACATACCACAACTGTCATCATACATTTATATTATTTTTTATTAATAGGATACTTTTTATTAAATAATAACTATGTACATTACTGCATTTATGGGGTCCAATGTGCTAATTTTATATGCAATTTGGAATACTTTCATCAAACTGGTTAACATAGCCTTCACTTCACTTACCTGTTGTGTTAAGACATTTGTACTCTACTCTTAATAAATTTGACATGTACTCTTAATAGGATCCTTTTAATTGCAAGTGGCAAAATCTGATTAAAAGAGACTATGCAATGTCAATTTTGCACAATATCTGCACATATTCCAAATTCTAAAGAGACATTATCGAAATAAGTTCTTCTCCAGGGACTGTGGGTCCTGGAAGCAAGGATAAAACTAATAGAATTTCTTTCTTCTCTTTACCTATTTGTAGTTAATTTATGTCTGCCTCTGCTTGGATTTACTCTCTTATTCATTTTCATCCAGAAGTTTCAGCCAGAAGTTTCTGGATTCTTTCTCACTCCACATAGAAAAGTCCAGGGGATGGGTCCTCTGGGACACATGCCCAAACTTGGACCAATGTCTGAAGCTAAAGAAAACAAATATTGTACTGTGATTGACGCAGTCAGAGAGATAGGGCCACTTCTCTAGGGGGTAGAGCTTATTACCTGAAAAAGGTGTATGTGTGTGACAAGGATTCAGCCTAGAAGTATGCTGGACAAAGTAATGGTTAGGCAATTATTTGTTTAATATCCATGCTACTAGATAGTAAGTTTCATGACAGACAGGGAATGTGTCTCTTTTCCTCTTTATTTCTATTAACTATCACAGGGTCAGAGCATCACAGATATTTGATAAATGGCCAGATATGGTGGCTCACACCTGTAATCCCAGAACTTTGGGAGGTCAAGGCAGGAGGATCACTTTGGACTAGGAGATCAAGACCACCCTGGGCCACATAGCAAAACACTGGCTCTTCATAAAATAAAAAGTTAGCCAGACCTGGTGGCATGCACCTATAACACTACCTCTTGAGAGACTGAGATGGAGGGTCATGTTTGCCCAAAGAAGTTTAAGGTTGTATTAAGCTATGATCATGCCACTGAACTCCAGCCTGGGTTAAAGAGCAAGGCCCTGACTCTAAACAAGAAAGGAAAAGGATAAATCTTGATAACTGTCCACTAATTAAATGAATGGCTGTACACAAAGAAAAAAATGTTTTGAGAAAAAAGAGGTTAAAAGGGAATTAAATGAATCCTGTGAGATACCACATAATGAGAATTTGCTGGTATAGTGTGAAAATTAGAGACATCGTGCAAGCATTCTGTGTAGGGATGAGGGATGCGTATGCTCGTTTTTCTGTTCACTTGCTTGAAATTTTTAAGTCTTACTTCAAGCAATCAGGCAATGAGACTTACATGGGGAGAACAGCATTAAGTGAACAGATGTTATATTTCCAATGAGCTTGTCCTGCTGAGATCAAATGACTTATATATCCCTGTTTTAAACCCTGTAAGCCTACTTGAAGAGATGTTAGATAATTCTAACTTTAATATTCCCCCTCTCTTCAGGGATAGCAACTTCATACACCCCATTTAGAATAGCTGGAGGCACTGCCCCTAGGTAGAAAATGACCCCCTCTCTACAATTGCACCACAGTGTGGGTGACACTGACCCACCCGCACAAGTCCGGGAAATAGGATGATCCCAAGGATTAGCTACCTGCCTGCCAGTGAATCATTTCCTTCTGAATTGGTTTTAATGCATTCCTGGGAGTCTAACACATTTGCGAACATTTTAATTCTTATCTTACCACATGAGTTTATTCTTGAGTCTTAATCACATTTTAAATTCAACCCTCAGGCCATGGTTGAATTTAACAATGGTGTTCAAGATGCAACTGGGTGAAAAAGGGCAGAGAGACAGCCAGAAAAGGAAAGAAAGAGTCTGCCAAAATCAAGAGGAATAGTTTGACACTTTGCATCTATAGTGGAAAAAAAAAGGAAAGGAGTAGAAGTGGAGGGCAGAGGGACGGAGGGGCGAGAAGTTAGGATTTACTGATCACGGACTATGGGCCGGGCTCTGCTAGATGTTTTTACATACAGTGACTTCTCTATTCACCTTTCTTGGCAGTGAGGCAACTCTCATCTCAGTATGGCAGATAAGAAACTGGAATCTCACAGAGGCCAAAGAATTTGCCCTAGATCACACTAAGTCCCAATTTCCTGTGTTAGTTGCTTTTTAGGGAATACGATAAAGAAAAAGTAGATATAAAGGGATAAAAGAAAATACACAAGAATTGGTTAAGAAGGCACCAAAGAGTTGTATAATAGCATGTTTCCAAATTAAATTCATTTAATTTGGATTTTCTAGTTGTATCATGAAACCTCCAAAATTGCATATTTAATGGGAATAATTTAGCTCAAAAGAGGTAATTTATTAGAAAGGATTTGGTTAGTTGAAACAGCTATTATATATAAAAGAGCTTAACTCAACCATTAATGCTGGAGACTCCTTTCTCCCTGGAAAAATCTGAGGGATTGAATTATTTAAGTAAAATAGAAGATTCTAAATTCACTCCCTTTGGGTGCTCAGCAACTCTTAGATCTCTAATGAAAGAGAATATGCATGCACTTCTTAAAGGGATTGCTAATCCCAAGTATGGCATGAAAATCCTTGCATGGAACAGACCCACTGTGCAAAATACACAGATCCTCCTATTGATATAAGTAGATGTTGTTATCTAATTCATGTGAGTCTAGTCTTTGTGGGTTCTTTTGTAATAAAATAGTCTAATATTATACATAATAATTACTAGGCCAACATATAAATGCATTTTCCTTAACCATTCACACCTAGGTAGGTCTTCCACTGGTCTGAAAATTAAGTGCTATTATTCTTGTATTCTAACCACTGATTCTTCAAGCCTTTTTATTTTACAGTCCCTTTCAATCATCTCATTTAAATAGAGGATTATATTTTTGTCCTCTTTCCCCTCTCTTCATTCTTTATTACTATTTACAAATAAATGTTTTAAAACTGCAGCACACTGCTCAAATGACAGATCAGTACTTACTTTTAACTGGTCGGAAAATATATACAGAGAAGGGTTGGCTCACACTCAGCCATCAAACCTTGTTTCCTGCCAGAAAATTGGATCAAAATGTAACCCCGAGGGTGCCAGACACTATTTCTTACCTACCTAACATCTCCTCTCCTTTTTCATCCCTTAACAAGGCACTCCAAATTTGTTCAAGAAGAGAATTTTTTCAGCTCAAATAGTAAGAGATTATTAGTATCCTTTGATAATTCAGGCCAAAGGATATTTAAAAGCCAACTGGGACAAGTAGCAACAAACATAGGTCAGTGGTGTCCCCTTCATTGTGAAACGCATATTTCACACCCCTGTACTCAACAGTTTTGTAGCCGGGACTACTGTTCTATGATTCTTGGAATAAGAGGCTTCAATTTGGCCATCTTGGCATTTGCACTTTTGTTCTTTCCCCATAATTCTGTTGGATGACAGTCATTAGTCATCTGCCAGCAATGTCCTTATTTCTATTACACAATACATTATTTAGAAAAAAGAGGCTTCATTTTCTTTAACTTAGGATGAAAAGTAGTCAAGGCATCGCATTTCTCTGAATGATCCTCTATGATATTTCCTGACTGTTTTCTAACTTCAGTCAAGTTGGTAACACCACTGAGCTCTCTCCTCTTCCTCCTTCAGCATGATTCTTATAGGAGAAGAGGAAGTATTAGCTATTTGCACCTGAATAGCACTGTAACTCAGTCCTTCAAACAATAACAGGGAATCCAGTGTATGCTGGGCATGAGGAATGAGCAGTGTACAAAGTGTACAAGTAAAAATGACTCTTTTTTCCATAGAGCTTATATTTTTATGGAGGAAGGAAGATATTAAGGAAATACTTTCAAATCAGCACTTAAACCATTGTAATACCTGATGGTGCATGATCAGAGATGTGAGAAATTTAACTACAGGGAATGTAAAATGCTTTCTTGAGGAAGTGATATGGAAACCAAAACATGAAGCATTAATGTTGTTTCCAAGGAAATAGTAGTTTGCTTCCAAGCAAAGAGAATTGCAGGTGGAAGACCTAGGAAAAGTAGAAAGCACGGACAGAGTGAGGGCCAGAGAGCCTTCCAGTTCCAAGGACCAGCATGAAACTGGAGACCTAAGTAGGAGCCAAAGTCCACAGTGCCATCTGCCAGGACCATATGTACTTTAAATTATGTTTCAAATTGTCAAATAAAGGACTTTTACTCATGTAAAGATCTTTCAGATATCAAAGAGTAAATTAAAAGAGTATTTTTGGAAACTGAGAGGTTTTTAATGTCAGGAGGACCCTCTCTGGGAAAAGACCAAGTTTTCTAGCTCACATTAGAAAGTCAGGTTGAGTTTCCCTTGGCCCAAAGCCTGGCATTTTGAGAGATTTATTATATTTTCCCCCAAAGCCATTAAATACGATTTAGAATACTGGTTATCAGAGACCCTCGAATCCTTTTGAGAAGAACACATGATCCCATTGCTGGAGAATTGAATACAGAGACTAGTAAAAATCATCCACATTCGTTGAGGTTCACTTTCCTCCTCTATGTAGCCCAAGGCTAACGCAACTGATCTACAAGGTTGTAGACTGTAGAGTGATTATAAGTAAAACAGGTTAGTAGAAAACTTTGAAACTACCAATTATCCAGAAAGTGCTAGGTGTCATTCTGACATGAATACCACATGTGTGAAAGAAAGTTGCCAACAGTCTGTAGGATCTAGATAGTTATGATCATAATCTCTTAAATTTGTTGAAGATTCACTCTGTATTCAATCCCTTTTATTACTCTGTTACTTTCCCATTAAGGTACACAAGTTAAGCCTTAGAGAATTGAAAAAAATTTTTATTAAATCATAGCTGTGTACATTAATGCAAAAAGAAACAATTGCTTAAGATTTTATAGCTAGGAAATAATGGACCTGGAGTATAAACTTGGTAGTTTGTTCAGAAACTATGTGATGTGAGCCCCTGCTCAGAAGAGTAAAGTTACCCAGGTGTACCTTAGATACCAGGGGTTCATGTATTCTCTTTGTATGTCATTCATCAAAACCCTGCCACTGTAAAGAATTAAAGTACCTTCACATTCAGAGTTGGGCAACTTGTGGCAGTGTTTTGTTATAGAGCCTAAAACATTCTATTAGGAATATAATCAGCCGTGAAATTACAAGTATGGTTCAGAAGTGGGAGAGGCATGTTGATGATCACACACATGTGATTACTACTTATTTACAATGGAGGCCTCCTATATAAACTGTTAGATGCTTTAAGTTTCTTCTTTTATGGAGTTTAGAGAAAATATTTCTTTTAAAATTAAGTTAAGTGTATTCTAGGAAACAAAATGATAGATTGGAGAATTAAGAATTATTTAATTTTCTTTATCTGAGAAATATATTTTATTAGATGATGTTTTTTCTTTTCTTAAATCTCTATAGTATAATGTGGATTTCCCTATCCCTTCATCTGTTATAGTCGAATATAAGAAAGTGTTAATTTTCAGTTAAAATGGTAAAAAAAAAAAAATTGGTAAACATGTGCTAAGTCCCTTTCCAGAGATTAAGACATGCCCTAAATCAGTAGTTGGCAAACTTGAATCCACGGGCCAAACCCTGCCCAACACCCTACTTTATTAAAGGAGTTTCATTGTCACACAATCACACACATTTGTTTTCATATGTTCTGTGGCTGCTTGCCTATGACAACTTCAGAGCTGAGTATTTGCAGCAGAGTTGCTGTGACCCACACATCTGAAAAGATTTACTATCTGTTTTCCACTGTTTTAGATAAAATAAGAATTGTATCGATTTTGTAGATGCTACAAAAAGGCAAAAAAAGAAGGCAGTGTGAAGGTCCGTTTGGGAGTCAAGTTAGCCAAGAGGGCAAATAATGTGAGGCTCAGTGGGGGAAACCAGCAGGGCAGTGGGGCTGCTGTTGACAGGGTCAGGAAGCAGAGGGCACTACACAGAGTGTGGGGAGAGCAGGGTGTGTTCGTGGAGCAAGAACGAGGGAGTATAACAGAGCAGATTGGACTGAATGAGCAGAGCGTGATCAGGGAATAGGGCTCAGTCGGGCAGCTGAAGGCTGCAGTCGGTCAGGGAAGGGGAGATCCGCGGGGAGCAGGAGCTAGTTGTCATCAGACAGAGTGAAGTCAGGAAACTGAGTGTCATCAGGGGAAAGCATTGAGCTAGGGGCTGGGTGAAGTCATCAGGAAGCGTATAGTTGGGAAGCCACCTACACTCAGAACACTTCTTCTCAGGCAGTGGGGAGCCCCAGCACAGAGCCTCGGAGGGTCAGCTAGCTGGCACTAGTAAGAGTGAGACGGCAACTCTGAGTTTTAATTCTAGGTCAGAGTCTGCTTACCCTCTGGGTCCCCCACCTTAGGTAGATAACAAGTGCCTTTGTTAGCCAGAAGAACACTGCTAAAGTGTTTTTCTGCCTGCTGGCTAAGCAATTGCCTGGACCAAGGACAGGTATTATTATGGCCCAGAGGAAATCAGAAAACTGCAAACGTGGAAACTGCTTTCTAAATGATGCTAAGGTGGAAGGATCATGGGAAGTCCTGACTCCATGTGGCTGGGTTCTGTGTTTATGCAAATAATAATGAGAATAATTTTAAAACACTATACACACGTCGCTGTCAGGCTTAGTCATCAATGTTAGCTGAAACTCATTGTGTATCAAGAAGAGAAGAGAGTTTTATGTAATGAAATATAATGCTGTATTCAAAATGATTTGTCAGCTTCAGAGAATAGCAATAATGCTGTACAGTAAATTAAACCTTGAGTATTAGAGGATTTCTCCCCCTTACTGCCAGCTGTTAATGCAGTTTGACAATATACCTAATCAAAATCACGTAGCTTAATTGCCTTTGATGCATTCTTAATTATAATTGCCAGGACTTTAAATACACAACCCAAAACCCACACATGCACCTTGATACACAACACCCAGAATCCTACCACGTATGAAGAACTGGAAAATAATTTAAAGAGGTTCTTATTAGAAGGCAAATGCTGAGGGGAGTTTTTTTAAAAACCATTTACATGTTCCATCTTAAAACAAATGTGTGTTTTTAAAATTTCTCCCATATAAAATATATTTTGTAATAAATAGTTCATAAATGTGCTGAGTAAATCTACCACGCAGGAAACAGTTATTGCCTCATAAAATGAAATTGAGTGAAGATGTCAAGTGAAAGAACAATTAAATTATTTGACTAGGTTGTTAGAGACAATAGCATTTTCTCGGAGGCTATGGATTTTGCGGTAAGCATTCATGAATGCACAAACATCCTACGTGTTGTCAGTCTACAAAAGGTTTCAGAAAAGACCAAGGGAAAGAAAGAAGTTCAGTCTTCTCTGTTCAGTGATAGGGCTCTGACTTTGATGTTGGAGCAGCTTTATTTAGATTATCAAGAATCTGTAAGACTGAAACACAAGCAGGAAGCGAAGTGGGCAACAGAGTCAAACTCATCATCAGGATGAAATTTTAAAACCTGGAGGTCAGTAGCGAGGAAATCTTTTGGAAAACACTTTGTGTATTTTCCTAGTCTGTTGTTCAGTTACCTGTATAATAAGTATAGTGGTTTCCTTTAGCAGAGACCACTTCTCTCTCTAGGTTCGTTTATTAAGTTATACCTAGATCTCTCTACTTTGAATGCTATTTTAAGTATTTGAATGCCTTATTCTCTTTACAAATCCTCCTGGCTCTACCCTACCTGGTGTAGGCGCTGACCCAGGCACACCCGCATGACCTCACTTCTGTGCAGTTTCTCTTTGCTAGAAAAATGTCCCCTCTTCACTCCTCACAGTCACATTCCCTCTTGAGGGTCTAGCTGAAAATTAACTTGTTCTGTAAAACCTTCCTGAACACCCCATCCTAAAATGATCTTCCCTACGAGTGTTTGCAACTTTGATGAAAATGGGAACCCTCAGAGAGCCACCTTTATGAAAGCCTGTTTCAATTCTGCATGATTTAGGCATGTTTATTAACAAATTTGGTCACTGTGTCCACACATTTAAAAGCTACGATCTTTATGAACTTAAAATGGTGTTAAGCAAATGTAGTCTCCAGGAATTTTCCTACTTGAGAAATGTGTAGCTTGATTCCGTATGTGAAGGGTTGGGCAGAAAAATAGAGTAAAGCCAATTGCAGCAGTTATAGCCTGACTGGCTAAGCCCTTCTCCAGTGTCCCACCAGTGTGGATGGGAACCTGCTTACTGACTCACACATCCTCATTGCTATGACGCAGCTGAATATTTTTTTCTCTCATTGTCTTCTTTCTTCATTAGACTCTTTATGAATAAAATTAATTTTTATTAGCTTGATTTCTTTATCTTATTCAGGGAAACTAAATTTCATCAAACTTGAAAATCAAAATATTCTCTCTATATTGTACTTTCCAAAACAAAATCATCTCAGATTTTCTATATTTTAAATAACAATCTGTTCTCGGCTCAGGGCCCATAGCAAAGTGGTTACAGCGCCAGCCATATACACCAAACCTGGCGGGTTTGAACCCAGCCCGGGCTAGCTAAACAATAATGACAACTCCCGGTATTGTGGCAGGCACCTGTTGTCCCAGCTACTTGGGAGGCTGAGACAAGAGAATCGCTTAAGCCCAAGAATTTGAGGTTGCTGTGAGCTGTGACACCAGGGCACTCTATGCAGGGCAACAAAGTGAGACTCTGTCTCAAAAAATAAATAAAATAAAATAAAATAAAATAAAATAAAATAAAATAAAATAAAATAAAATAAAATAATCTGTTCTCAAGTCCTGACACAGTCCATATGACTTCTCTTTTAAAGGACTAATAGAAAATAATACTAGCACATCACTCTCCCTTCTCTTTGTTCTTATGAAGTAAAAGGTCACAATAGAGCTTTAACAAATGCTCAATGAAGTCATTCATTTGCCACTAATCCTCGCTGCACTATAGCGCCAGTTTGCACTTTCACAGACTTTATACTTTTTAGACATAAGGACCCAAATGTTACCTTTGCCTTTGTCTCTGATTTTCCCCACCCATCCCCAGCATCGAGCATACCACTTTATTCATGCACGTCCTTTTTTATCTAGCCACCACCAATCAGACCTTACTATACCCCCGGACCTCTTCAAGATGGTGAAGACACAGATGAATAATATCAGATATCTGCTGTGAAAGAACTAGGGGGGAATTCAGTGGGGAAATTCTAGAATAGATGTATGTTTCATGTGCTGAGTGAATACTAAGAAAGTAGTGACTAACTTCCCTATTCATAGAAGATGAGTCATTTATTACACAGAAACCAGATGAGACCAGATGAGTGAGAAAGCGGACCACAAAAAATCCTATACAGCACAATCAGAAATTAATCCTTTTGAAAATACAGTGGCGAGCTAGTGGGAGAAATTTTAGATCGGTGGTAGAAAGCTAAAGGTACCCATCCAAGCACTCAGAGGGTGTTTCCTGATAATGATTAAATAAGTTGAGTTCAATACATAAAAGGCACATAGGAGAGCTTTTAGGGTGAAGGAATTATTCCGTCTGGGACTGCAGTGATATAGATACCTAACTCCAAACTGTAAGTCAAAAAGAATAGGCTTTAATGTATACAAACTAACAAAAATGACATAAGTAATTTGGAATAATATGTTGGGACTGAAAAGCACAAGGCAACAGGCAAAAAGAATTATCCACAAATACTACATTCTTGCTGGCAAAGTTGGTTCTCACGGATTATAGGTTAGCAATTCTGAAACCACTATCATGTATACTGAGGATGAAGAAATAAGAAAATAGATGAATGGACAATGGAGGCCAGAGAGCTAAGAGGTAAACAAGAAAGCCTAGAGCAAACTCTGTGCTATTGAATAACAGTGAGAGACATGGATTTGATCTTACTTTTAGCTTAATATGTATACACAGAGATAGGTACAGAAATAATTACAGGTAGTGGTAGATACTTGAGGGAGTCTCCATAACTATATTGCCTATTCTGTCTTCTTGGAGTGCTTCAAAGCAATGAAACCACAGGATTCATTGTTTGCTGGATGAACTATGACGAGAGTTGTCCTCAAAGTGCTGGCAGTGAAGCTCCCACAAGGATTACCCCAAACTACCTTGAGATGAGGCCAGTAAACAATCACAAAGGAGTGTTAAATGTCAGGGGAGGAGAACTTACATAGGGAGAGTTATCACGTCTTTGAGATGGACAGGGAGAAAGGAGATGTCCCACGCAGATGGGTCCTTCATGAGACAGTCCAGTTGCAGAGTTTTAGGAGTGTGTAGGAAATCTGATGCAGTTCCAAGACAGTTTCCACATGTTGTATCTTTCAGTGTTCTGGGCAGCAACCTAAACTACTTAATCAGTGCCTAACAATGTTCCTGGCACCTTTCAGGAATGAACTTACTGGAAAAACCATACAGTTGGCCTGGCTCCAGAGCCAGAGCCCAGAGCCCAGAGCCCAGAGCCCGCAAGGCACACTGTGTTTCTATCATAGGTTAGAACAGAAAAAGAAACTGGGATAAGGGAGGGACCCTGCAACCCAGCTTTCTGGCCGCTGTTATCTTTATTCCTACATTACTACGTTGTTTTTTGAGTCAATGGGAAACTGTGGAATTGTCTACAAGGTTTAATTTTTTTTTTCAACTTTATGAAACACTGCAAACAAAATTCACATCAGCAGTAAATATAGGTGTATAAGACCTATGATCACAACTTTTAACAGGCTTACTAGTAGAGCTTTCCACAAGAATCCTATTTGAAAACCTTGATTTTATTGTAGACCACCAGGAGTCAGACCCCATGTGGTCAATTAACGGTAATTGTTTTCATAAATGAAGGAGGGATTGATTAGCTTTTTTGTCTGTAATATATATGCAACACTGAGCTTATCAAAGAAAACAGGCTTCCCTCACATAGCTATCAGCATGTCTAAAGCCATTGGGTTCTGCAGGACCATTTTCCTGATTGCAAATGTTTCAATATCTAATGCCTCCAAACCAAGCTTGGTGTCATTCAAAGCTGTAGAAACAAATCAATGAGGGATTTCCACCTTCTGCATGATATTGAAAGAGCCTTCTCGGGCAGTGCCTGTGGCTCACTGGGTAGGGTGCCAGCCACATAAACCAAGGGTAACAGGTTCGAACCTGGAGCTGACCAAACAGCAATAAAAAATAGCTGGGCGTTGTGGTGGGCACCTGTGGTCCCAGCTACTCAGGAGGCTGAGGCAGGAGAATTAACAAGGCCCAGGAGTTGGAGGTTGCTGTGAGCCGTGATGCCACAGCACTCTACCAAGGGCAACAGGATAAGACTGTCTCAAATAAAATAAAATAAAATAACTAATTAAAAAAGAGAGAGAGAGAGAGAGAGCCTTCTCAAATATAACCAATGTGTAATTGTGTATTATATTTGAGGCACAAATATAATCAATGTGACATTTCACAAAGAAAAGATGGGCTTACTCCACTGTCCCCTCAGATGGATTATTGAGGGGGATAAGAAGGAGTCAGAGATCTGGGTGCCCCCATGGGAAGCCGAGAGTATACTCTGTGACTTCAGGCTCCCCACTTGTTGAAAATGGTCCCCAACCTTCCATTTATGAACCATCGATCGATCCCTATTAAGTTATTGACAGTGTCAATCTTTTTATGACCACTACTTGGTGTGGTTCCTTTATAATCACTAACCAGGTAGCTCACAGGTCAGCCTGTTCCTTCCTCAGTCACATTCTGCTGGTTTCTGGCCAATTAGAGAATGGGTGTTCTAGTACTTTCTGAGTAGCCTTCTGCAAAAGACTTAAATCTCTAACCTTTGCCAACACATCATCCAAGTAATTTCTCCAGTGAATGCTGGGTATATCACATAAAACATCCAGGTTGCTGGCTCCTAAAAATATGGCAAATAATGGGACTAGGTAAGTATCTGTGGGGGAGCACCTGAAAGATCTATTATTAGCCTCCTGGCCCCAGGTAAAGGCAATTACATTCTGGGACTTTGAGTCTAAGTATATACGAAGTAAGGTGTTTGCTAAGTCCAGGGCACTATGCCATATGCCTAAACAAGCAGTCAGTCTGTCCAGTGTTTGAGCCATATTTGGGACAGCAGCATGTGCGGCTGGGAGTCACCTTACTCTCCAGATGCCGTCAGGCTTTCACGTCAGCCTACCCAGTTGTGGAGTGACCTCTGTGCAGGAGCCACGATTTCCATCCTCTTTCGTTCCTGAATAGTAGCTATTATCTCTTTGTGGTCTCTTGGGGCTTGACATTGTGGAGGCTCCTGCCAAAGACCTGAGGTGTGTTATGGTGTCCTCTTGTAATGGAGTGGAGCAGCCTGTTGGATCTTACTGTGAATACGAGCCATGAAAAGGCATTATGAAGTGCCTGGGAAGTTGAGGCATAAACAGCCTCCCTCATTGCCAACTCACACAACAGAGCCTGCACCTCTTACATTATCTTCTAAGATTCAGAGTCCCCAAGCATGTCTCCCTTGGATGGCCACACTTCCCAATATGCTGGTATGATGCAACTATCAAAGAATGATCCTCTGAAATAGCATTTCAAGGAGACATGTGGGCATTGCCTGAGGGAGGGATGTGCTGTAACACTGCTAGTATAGTTTTTGTTTTTTTTTTTTTTGTTGTTGTTGTTTTTGCCCCACTTCAGATAGAACCACCCCATCAGCTTGAATAGTCTAGATGGACAACCCACAACACAGCCTAGCCTGTTCCTGCCCCTAAGGACCAGGCTTCCTTGTCAGCCATTTATAATTTCAAACACTGTGTTAGGCTTGTTGAACCTATTGGGGATTTTGGAGCATTTTCTTATTCCCTGGGCAGCCAGCAGGCAGACAGCAAGAACTCCTCATACACCCATGTGGCCATCCCAGGATTTTCCTGGTTGATTCCTTCTCCCCCCAAACCCATTTTGGAGTTCTGGACACAACGCAAATTGTTCTGTCCATCAACCTATGGCTGGAATCATTCCAAAAGTGGTGGCAGGAGAGCTCCTCCAAGGCATTTCCTCAAACCATTCCAAGAAGAGGCCAGTTGGAATTGCAAAGAAGCACTAAACACAGGGGTGAGCATCCCATGTCACTTGTTATATGCAGAGGCTATAATGTCCTTGAGATGAACACCAAAGAATGAGACATTCTATGCAGTTATGTCAGTAAAGACAGGGTTGGGTTATAGAGTTTTTATGCAGGAGTTTAAGGAACGTGACTGGGAGCCTAGGCTGGTTTCAGTGCCAACTAATGTGTTTGTGTTTTCAGTGTTTCAGATAACAATCTAAACAACTCTCATCAGTGCCTTGACATGTCCCTCAGTGCGTTCCAGTTCCCAACTTGTGACCACGACTGCCAGGAAAAATATGCAGCATCCAGGTCACAGAGAGGTCAAGGCTGGCTGTGCCTGTCAGCCAGGAGGAAGGCAGGCATTGTGGGTTACTGGTGGGGGCAGGGCTGTAACTGAGGGAGCCTCTACATCCCCAGGTCTTGGGTTCTGAACACCATTCTTGGATAAATTTACCCAGATCTCTTGAAGAAATGGCTAAATCTAGGGCCAGGGCCGTGAAAATACCAGCCTGGAATAAATTATACTTTCAGAGAGTAACAAAGTATTCAAAAGGCAAAAAGATGGGTCTATGTCACAGTGACACAGGAGCCAACTTGAAAAAGCTAAAAATAGTCAAAGCTGGAAGGATTTGAGCAATAAAATTAATAACATATTATATTATAACCTAAAGTATAAAATAGATGCAGAGGAGTTCGTACTGACATAAATTATTGAATAAGTTTTTAAAAAGATAAAAAACCTTTCTTACAGAATTATTAAACGAAAGGGACCTGACAATGTTCATTGCTTAAAAGAACTTATTTTGTGTTTGTTTTCTCTTTGTCCCAATGATTTCTTTAGAGTACTTTAAAAAAATTGTTTGTTTTTTAATCATTGGGAAAGAGTGAATACCTCAACACCATATCACTAAACTCAGTCATTTTTTTGTTCATCCTGGACCCTTTACCTGTAATGCTGTTTGCTCACCCCCTATTCATTTGTACCTGATTCAGTCTTTACAGTTGATTCAAATGTCATCTTTGTCCTCAGATTTGATGAATTTTAGGTCAGCGTGATACAAAAATGAAAGCAGTTAATAAATTTTGCCAATTTGTGTTTTTAAGTTCAGACTAATTTTTTCTTTCTTTTTATACCTAATAGAACTATACAGTTTAGTACATATATAATTGTGTTAATTTTCTCTCTCAAGCTAAATTCTGAAGTCTTTGAGAGTAGGGGATTTATTATATTTTGTACACTTAATCACACCTGGAGCAATGTTTTTCAACCATTTTTATCTCACAGCACACTTGAACGTATAGCTAACTTCCATGGCATACTTTAATTAAGTTGATCAAAAAAATGAGTAAAAAAAAAGAATATACTTACTGTGCTTTGAACTTCTTTCAAAAATGATTTTTTTTTTTTTTTTTTTTTTTTTTTTTTTATTTTGTAGAAGGGGCCGGGAAAGAAGGCGGGGGAAGAGGTGAATGACAGGGTCGGGCCAGTGGCATGGTACCACAT